>JAOWBB010007986.1:0-104197 GCA_028565995.1 Ricinus marginatus | reverse complement strand
CCGCCCCCCCCCCCAACCGATTTCGCGAAGGCCCCGATTTTAAATTCGCGTTTGAAAATTATTTTTCGTCAGATCGAAAACCCGCTCCTCACGGTGCCTTTCCCATTTTCCTCTCTCGGATTTTCCTTTTCCCTTGCGCGGAGTCTCGTCTTGCAACCCGGTTCCCGTCGCATTTCTCCTATAAATTTTTATGATTCTCCGCTGCGAGTCTTTGATCCTTTAAGACGTATGAAATGAAAAAAAAATTGGCATACACAGTAAAATATCTTACATCCAACTTTCCCAGTTTCCCTTACTTTGTTTTTCGGATCTTGATTTCTCGAATTCAATTTTTTAACTTTCCCCGCGGCGTATCGGGGCGCATGTCATCCGCCCCGGATGCGCATAACGTGCCCCCGGGTTCGGGCAAGGTAAGATAAGAATTTTTTTTTTTTTTTTGCGGTTTTCACTGCGCCCTTGCGCCGCACCCGCCGCACGTGCTGTCATCCCAGCTTGCCCTGGAACCCGACGGAAATTACCGGCGCGCACCGGATCTGCTGCCCTTTCGTGAGGGCGACCTTTTTCGACGTGCGCAAGGGAACTCCTTTGAATTTACGAAAATACATTCGGCTTATGTACGGTGCGCGAATTCGAGCAAAAGGCCGCATTATTATCCGGGTTCGCATGAATAAATCAGCAATTTTTTTTTTTTTCATCCCTTTTATTAGAAATTGTTTTCGGCAGATAGATGCACACGAACGAAAAACATGTTTTTCCCGAAACCCTTTTCAACCGTTTCCCATTTTATGAAACTCATTCCCTTCGCTGAATTACTGGAACAATAAATAATTTTCCAGATGTAGCCATATATTCCTCCAGTGATGACAAACACTTGTATGAAATTGAAGAGGCGCCTCGCATTCTCGATACACTTCTTTGTAATGGAGCATCGGCATATCATATTAGACGAATACCTGCCCCGAAATTTCGCGATCGAAATTTTATAAAAATTATTTATGCGAGGATTGTTTCAGCTTCATAAAATATCACAATGCGATCAGCAGTGGTATTTTCCTTCCCCGGTGAATCTTCATTGTTCGCTTAATTAACTTTTTATTTTGGTCGACATCATAGACGGCTTTATTCCGCTCATGTTAATCGCGGTTTGAGCCATTCGTACCATTCGTTTATACAAAGTATCTTGTACTTTTAGGCAAATTCATCATTAAGTGATTGTAAGGTAAAGAGAAGTGTGCGCCAAGATGGGACATCCCTTGTAACAAAGTGTGCATCGAATTTTGAAGATTTAAAAAATCAGTACCGCCTTCAGAATCCAGATGCTTTTTATAATGTGCAGATTCCAGATTCAAGTTTTTATGAAAAATTTGAAAACGGAAACCTCATCGAATACGACGATAATCAATATCCCCAACAGATTGAATCTTTTGGTTCAAACATCGCGGACGGCGCGGACAGAAATTACGAAGGCGATGGATACGGTTACGACGACGATGAATACGATCATTTCAATTATAAGAGATACGACAGCGACAAAGACAAAGTGAACGACAACGTGAAATACGGCAAGGAAGAGTTAAATGAAAAACTTGCCAAAAACGGATACCTGCCGGTGAACAAGAAAATTTCTTCCGTTGATCAGGACCTCCCGAAAACCACAATAGAGCTGATCAACTTTCACACGAAAAATATCAAGCCGGACGAAAGTTCTCAGCAGGCCAAAGGAGACAAAAAAGTAAAGGATATCTCCCTTAAGAAATCATTTCCGAAATCGACCGAAAACGGAAAAGAACCGTTGTCGGAAGATAAGGCGACAAAGATGACGTCCAACCAAGCCGCGGCCAGTCAGAAGGCGGAAGAAACGAAATCGGACGAGAAGAGCAGAGAGGTAAAGTCCGGAAGCAGCAAAATCTCCGAAGGCAAAGAACCGATGGAAAGCAGCGCCAAAAAAGTCAAGGCAAAATCCGACGACAACAACGACGCGAATCAGGAAAACGCCCAAGGCGAGAAGAATGCCGTCCACGTTGCCGGCAGCAAGGAAAGCTCCCGCAACGTTAACGTCGGTAAAAACGCGAAATACGATGAAACCGTAAAAAACGACGCCAGAATCACCGACAAAGATTACAAAGAGCCAGAAGTGAAAATTCACTCCGACAGCAAAGACGAGAAAGACGCTGAAAGAACGAAGGACGACAACGACAAGGACTACGAATCTGGGATAACGGACGTGAAAGTCGGCAACGACAACGCGAAAGAAGATTCGAGAGAGAGGAATCTCTCTCGGCTCTCAAACGATTACAAAGAGTGCGTGGACAGCGTGATCGATGCCGAAATGGCCGACAGCGAAAAGGTGGAGGAAGACGCGAAAGACAGAGAGAAGAGCCCGTCTCAGGCGAGGGACCACAGAAGTGACGTCCAGTGCAGCGGCGTGGAACACGAAGACGTCGCCAACAGCGAAGCTTCCAAATACGTCAGCAAGAAGGACGCCCTGAAGGGGTTGTCCGATTCAAAGAGCAATCCGCATTCGTGCTACTCCGGCTTGCATATGAATTGGGACTCGAGTAAGGAGGGCCCCAAAAATTCATACGAAATCGTGCCAAAGGAACCCCTGCATTTGGATTTCCCGCTTGCCGAGCTGGAGAACACGGATTACCACAGGAATTTTATAAAATCTCTGAAGCGCTACAAGGGAATCGATGAATCGTCGCGAATTCTAAACCAGGGCGACATTCCGAGCCCTTTTGCGGACAAACAAAAGAAGGAACTTCCCTCCAAAGTCACGGACGAGCAGAGAAAGAGACGTTCACGCCCGAGAAGGCTGAACTCGAGCGAACTGTACAAAGCGTCAAGAAAAGAAAGCAAAAGCAACCTGTGCGAGGACAAAACGGACAAAGACTGCAAATCGTCTCGTTCGGAGAAGGAAAAGCCGAGCGTCGAAAATGAAAAATTTAGCAGCGGCGGACCCAGAAGATCGAGCCTAAAGGCCAAGGATCAGAGAAGGGAGGCATACAGCAAATGGATGGATCCATACGAGAAGAAACCGACGCAAGATTTTGGCGATGACGAAGGGAAAATCGACGCGAAAAATAAACGCCAGAACGGCGTTGGATTGTACGAACGGGAAAGAAGCACTCGTGCCCGGAACAAGAAAAAGGTGTTAGAGGAGAGCGAGCGTTCGCGCGAGAAGGAGAGGGTGGCTCCGCCGAAGAGCCATTTCTACCCCGCAAGCGACCCGAACGAGGGTAACTATTACTACGGTTCCCGGGGTGAAAACTACAAACCAACGGGCGGCATCAGCGACGACTCAAATCAAATCCGCGGCCCGCTATTTCTTTTGCAGAAAAACGACAAAGGAGAACACCTCATGAAGACGTTCACCAACGTCGGATCGAAAATCGACAGCGAAATCGATTCGGAGGATCTGGCTCGCATGCTCTCCAAAGACAACAACTACGTCGTCCTCAGGAAAATACCGGGCAAGGAGCAAAGTCTCGTTTCCATCCAGAACAACGAAAATCAAATGGGACGCGTCAAAACGCGATCGAACGGCGCGGCCGATCCCAAGATACTGGACAATTATAAAATAACGGAATCGGACATGATAATGAAAGCACACAGTCCGGTCAACAGTGAAAAGCTGGATTTCAGTAAAATGAAAGGAGCTTTTAGGGGAGAACAGGTAGAGGCGGCTTTCGACAAGAAGGAAAACAAAATAAAGGACTTGAGCTCATTTTTCAAACCTAAAAGCGAACAGTCCGTGCTGCGCAAGAGCGAGGAAAATAAAGATCGAGCTGCCTATCCCGAAAACAATGCGGACGTGCTCGACCTGTACCAAAAGCTGCAGCAGCAAGACAAGTCGCATAACTCGCCATTGTCGCAGGCCTACAGGTACATGAAAGATTTCGATGATTCCCAAATGTCGAAGAAAGGGGAAAATCAAGCGAAAGATGCTTTTGGCGAGAAACAGCTGAAACCAAGCAAAACCACCCCGAACGAACCGCTGAATTATTTCTTTGCCGACAAAATGCTTAATCCCAACGAAAAAGAACTTCTTCATCCCAGTTCCAGTGCGGAAATCAGGCCCGATTCCAGCGTAATCCAAATCAAAATTCCCGATAACGTGCAAAAGGGATCGGGCTCCGGAAAATATTATTTGTACGGTGCCGACAGTGACATGTCGAACGCTCCCAAACATGAGATAAAAATCATGCAGAACGACTTCACCCTGCAGCAAAACAGTCCTTACAACAACAACTACTTCAGCAACTCGCAAAGCAAGATGCACCAAAATAAAGCGTCGCAGAATCCAGTGCAGTCGGGAAAAATGACTTTTTCGTCGAACGCCGGAGTTCCGAGCGGCGGAGTCAATCCCGGATATCCGATCACGCAAACGAACAGCTTCAGGTACGCGAACTCCGTGATCAAACAACAGGGGTTCAACGGCAGTGCCGACTGCAGACAAATGCCGGAAAAATTGTCGGAGGTGAAAAGCAACGCCCGAAGGGTGGCAAAGAAGACGAGCGAAAACTACGACGAACCGGAGGCGTCTGGTAACCTCAGGAGATTTATCAGGGATTTCCAATACTTCGCCGACCAGCAGAACGCTGAAAATGTAATCATACCCAAGACGTCGCTGCAGGAGCTCACGGGCCAAGGAGACAAGCATTTGCAAAACCTGAATAACTTACTCAGGAAAATTATGAACAATAAAATCAGCAACGAAGAGAAGAAGAACCTCAAACGGGGAACGGTGCAAGGCTCCGGAGATCAGCAGAGCTGGCCTGCAGTGGGAACGGAAGCCAGCGATCCCCGAGTCGGCTCGGGTAAGTGGACGTCTCTCGTCCACGACGTACCGAATGCTTATCGCTTAGAATATCTCGATCGGAACGGAGACGTTCGGGAGCTGGAGAAGTTTCGGCCGAGCCCAAAGCTGGAAGGCGAAGCAAGTGTGAACGGCATCGGTACCGGAAGAACCGTCGGAGATGGTTCGGAAGCTGACCAGAATTATCTCAAAAGAGCAAAGCGCGATCTAAAAGAAGATTCAAAAAATTTGGGCATGAACAGGGAAAAAAAAGAGCAAAGCGCCTCAACCGCGCACACCTTAACCAAGAACGATAATCCGTCGAGCTCAAGCGGGGAATCCACCAAGGAGGAAAGAACCTTTGAGAAAGGAAAAACAAATTTCTGCACAAATACACGGATAATAAATTCTAATTTAAATAAAAACATTTTAAATGAAAGCGAACGCAAACTTTTATCCGCATTCGGAATCGACTCGTCGGAGGACTCAAACGACAGAGAAGAGCGAACTTCCGAATGCACCAGAAAATCTCTTCAAAACTATCCGGATCCGCAGAAGATAAACGGCGACGAATATTCGAGAGGCGACAATTTTGACGGAGACGCGACGCGCCGGGTCGGATGCAAGATGGGGAACTGCAAACGAGAAGTCGACGAAACCGGCGAAAATATGGCGAATGACTTCGAAAATCTGCCAGCTACGTCAACGGAGGATGTTACCGGCAAGAAAAGCGAAACGGCGCGCTTCGAATCAAGCGACGAGACGGAGGAACGCGGATACTCGGAAGACGCGTCGTGGAGGAAGACGGGAGGCCGAGGCCGCAAAAGAAGCGTCGCAATCGGCGAGGAGCGGACTTTTCTCGAGGAGAAAAATCTAAAGTCAAACGCCAAGAAATCGGTTGCGGATAAAGCTGCAGGATCCGGGGACGGCGCAAATATAAAAATCAGAATCGTCGACGGCGACCCGACAGGGGAGACCAAGGCGTGCGACGGCACGAACGGCGAAAGAAAAACCTCTCGGGGAAATCAATTGACGGACGCGTCCGCGCCGCATAACCAGAGATCGGAAGCGATCGCTCACGCCGACAGGAGCCGGTTGGAGGACTTGAAAAAGCACAGCGACAGCAATCCGGGAGCCTTTCACGAAATCTACGTGATGGACGAGAAGCAAATAAAAAAAAAATTTGCGGGCACCAGAAATGGTAAACGAGGCGAAATCCGAATTTTAAGCTGAATTTAAGTTAAAATTTTAAAATTTCTCTTGCATTTTCTTTCAAATTCCTTTCAGATCGGACAAATCAGAAACAGTACGGCGGTCAAGCTGCAGCCCAAGATCAGACGGTCTACGATTCCGGCACGGGGAACAACAATGAGCCGTCGCCACAGCACCCCGTTAAATACGAGCCCAGCTTGGTTTACAGCCGCAACTCCTCGGCATCGAAGTTGGAAGACAGCATCATGAGGAATAATCTAAAATTGGCAAGCGCCAAGGTGTACACCTATCAGGCGTCCGAGGAATCGACTCCCTATCCTGTCGAGGAGCAGGTAGAAGAGTCCAGTTCGGACGAATTCGAGCGGACCGATACGAAAAACAACATTAAAATGGACGTGCAGATTCCATCCGCTGACGCCCGCGGATCCTATAATCCCGGATTAAGCGCGGGCGGCTACTTCCCCGATATCGTGTACAAAGACGACAAGAAACGGTTGCTGGCAAACGCGAGGAAAAACCCGAACGAATTGCTCACGAAGCTCTACAAAGGGGAAAACTCCAACGTGAGAACCAGGGAAAATTCTTATGCAAACGCAAACGGCCCTCGTTACATCGGCACGAAGCTCTACCACAGCGCGCCCCCGCAAGAACAACTCAAAATGAACACCTTTCCGGTGCTGAGCGTGAGAAACCAAATTGGTCCGGCGTTTAACCACGACCAAGAAACCGGCATCAAAGGGGATTTGAACCACTCGAAAGGTGAAGAGAAGAGCAGGTACCGCGAGAAGGTGGGTTTACCAAGCGGCAGCACGTTGCTCCACGAAGATGCCAAACCCACAACTGCAGAACAAAACCTGAACCCCCAAATGATCGAAGCCTGGAAAGAGTACGTGAGGGGCCAGCTTACCCGGTCGAAGCTGAAGGGACCGGCAAACAAAGAGTATCTGAATTATCGAAGAAACCTCAATTTCATAATCGGTCCGGCAGATTTCGGAAATGCAAGGCAGGTCCAAAGGGAAATGAGAACGTCACGAGAGGTGGGCGGAAGCTCGGAAAATTTTGAATCGAGCAGCGCCAAAGGCCCGGAAGAAATTGGCGGCGACCGAGGGCGGCACGGGAACTTCGCCACTTTCCCGGACTCCGAAAAGAGCGGACTCGAAAAAAGATTTACGTCGAAAAGTCAAAGATTTCCCGTGGAAATAGGCAAAAGATTTTTCTACTCGTTCAGATCGGAACTGCCAGACGAATACTACAACTTCCTCATTTCCGCTCCCACGAACAAGGAGCCCGAGTCTCTCGTCAAGGAAGACATGGAAAAGGAAATGCAGGTTATTCAGGTGGAACCGGAGGAAATTCCCATCAAAAAGGGCTCGGGAAAGGAGGAGACGTCCAAGCAAATTTCGGATTCGAACGTCCCCCAAAACATCTTCGGTGGCTACGTCGCGAGGAAAATCTCGAGGGATGCAGGAAATCACGGTGACGACTGGAAAAGCTCGCCCGGGAACGAACTTGCGACAAAGCAAATGAGCGAAGTGAAAACGGATTTCCTCGCGGACCGCATCCCGCTGCCGGCGGACACTTCAAAACCCAGAGAGAAAAGATGGTCATCGGGACATCTGACGGAAAGTCACTATCGGAAATATCACAAGAAAAACTTCAGCAAAAAGCGCGAAACTTCGGACAAACTGCGTAAAAACGAAGTCGAAAGCTGCACTGCTTGCGAAGAAGTAATAAGAGCGAAACGTGATACTTTCGACGAAACGGTTCAGGCCGATGTGGAACGAAGAATGCAGCAGGAGAAGAAAGCTCGAGACATGCTCAAGAGCGTCAGCGCGAACAAGAAATCAACTCTCACATGGCCTTCGGGCAGCGCTCTGGCAGAAGTCAGCGAAGAAAGCAGCGACGTGAGAGACAAAGCGAACAGGGTCTCCGAAGCGGATGCCACTAAAGTGTCGCAGCAGCGCACCCACGCGAACACCGATATCCCGCTACTGTACAAGACGTACAACATCCAAAGGGGATCGAACACAAACCGCGTGGAATCCAGACACACCATAGTCAGCAGATCCCGTCCCGAAAAATACGAAGACAAAGTGTTCATGAAAGGAATAAGAGCCAGAAAAGCGAGAAAATTTTCCGACGAGGGATTCGAAAGACTGACCCCTGACGTGAGATTTTCCGAAAGGGAAAAAGTAAACGGTTACGTTGAGGAAAATTCAAACAGAAGAAATTCTTGGATGCAAATGCCGTACGATGCCCAGCTACTGGAAAAAGCGAATCAGGGATGCGGCAGCGTCCAGGGAACCATCCAACCCAACGGATTCGACTTCGGAGAGACAAAATACGGAGGCCGCGACTATCCCGGCGCGATGGGAATGGGATATAACAACAACGACTACCCAAAAGCGACGGCATACAATAAGTATTACTATTCCGAAGCAAACGGTAACAACGGTTACAATCGCTTTTCCGGGATGACGGCGTACGACAGGAAATTCAGCAATCCGAAGGTGGAAGAGAACCCGGGATCTCTGGACAAAGGAAACGTCCCCGAGAACGCTCCCAAGCAAAAACTGATACACGCCCTTTCCCATGAAGCTCCACTTCTTACTTCCACCAATTTCATTAATCAACCCTCGGGATATGGCAACGTTCAGAACCCGTCCATTAATTTCAACCCCGGAAAAACCACCATAACCAAGCAGTCGTCGTCTGCCGACTATCCCAACGAATCCGAGCTGACGGTCTCCTTTCGCACTCCGGATTCCCGAGTCGCCCATGCCGGCAGGTCTCTTCCGGAAGTTCCTTCCCAGAGCAATCCGCCATCGAAACCGAATTACAAAGATTCCCCAAAGAGCGAGCCAGTGATGGGAGCCGTCGTGTTGCTGGCCAGAAAAGGGCAACGGAACAAAAGGCAAGCCCCGGTGCGGTCGGAAAAGAGGAACGCCGCGTACCTCGCGGAAGGCGGGTTCTCCGGCCGGGCCTCGACGGACAACGAGAAAAAGCTTTGGAACGAGGGAAATTTTGACGGAGGAGAGGCTGCGAGGAATCGGGTCGGACCGGGACCGATGGGAAGCCCACGGAAGCGTGGAAGCAGAAGCGAAAACGTTGACAATTCGGATTCAAAGGCAACCGACCAAATCCAAGGAGCCGGTGAGTCGCAGTTTCGCTTGCACCAGTGATAGGGAGGTCACGTGATGCAGCTCTGCAGTTCCGTCGCCGAGAGAACCGGAAGCCGAAAATTCCGCGCGAAAGTGCTTCGATCACTGCGGAGCGAAAACCTGCGAGTCTCGCCTTTCCATCCACCTCCGACAAACGTGCACGGAGACGCTTTTTCGGTCGACAGAATCTGCTTCGGTCCCGAAAACTGCTGCACGGACCTCGCCTTTCTTGTCGATTCAATGAGAGAACACTTTAAGAAAATAGTAACGAAAACCGCTGCCTCTTTTCAGCTTCTCTGTTTCATTCGCAGTGAACGACAGTGCCGGAAGCGGAAGCTGTGGAAGCGATGGTGGTACTAAAACATGTAACACCAATAAAGCAAACAATTTCAAACAACCATCTTTTCCTTTTAGCCATAGTCAAAATGTAAGTGTCAAAATCCGTCAAACTGAGACTGCAGAACAAAATGAAAAAGAAATATATATTTATATGTATATATACAAGGGGACACCCTGCTTGTATGTATATGCAAATATATTTTCCTAAAAATTTTGCAATGTCGTTAACTTTTGTCCAAATAGTGACTCAAGCAAAAAAATAAAAAAAAACAGCTGACCACCCAACCTTCGCAGATAAAAACCGATACTAGGAAAGACCAGAAGGACACTGCAGCAAATTGTGGGGAGCAAATACTTGAAGCGATATTGGGAAAAGTCGAATCCAATCCTCAATTCAGAACAATTATTGGACCCGGACTTAAATGGCGACCGAAAGAAGAGGCAGACAAAGAAGGAGGTTGCGGCCAGAGCAAAAAATGTCAAAAGAACGATGTTTTCGTTCTGAAGCTGAGGAAAATAATGGGGAAGTTTATGGTAAGGCACTCCTGGTATCCAGACGTTCTGCAGGGGGCTGGGTGGCCAAACAGAATGCACACAGTCAAACTCCACTCACCCGTTTCGCCGTAGGATGCGCCGTCCTAAGTCGAAGGTTTAAACCGAATCGGCTAAGTGCCCGACAATTCTTTTCAGTGCGACGTCGAGAAATTGGTGGAGCAAGAGCCGAAGAGATCGTGCAGCAAACTGGATTGCGAGGTAAATCACTTTCTGCAGGAGATGTTGGAGGCCTCTTGCGGCAACCAAGAGAGACCCACTCCCAAATCCTGTCAGACTCAGGTGGATCCTCTTCTTCGCACCCGCTGCATGAGCAAGCCGTGCAGCAGCGGCGATCAGAATTCAGATGAGAAAATGTCTTCGAAAGACCTGAGAAACAAGCAGAACTTCATTATGAAGCTCCTGGCCGAATATCAGAGCTTATCCCAAAGCGACAGGGTAGGCGGAAAACTTGGACTTGGTTTTCCTCGGCCGCGGCTTTTCCCCCTTTAAAAGCATTTTCCTCTGTTTCCAGAAAAAAATGGAACCGTTGGGTAAATATCTGGAGCAGCAACTGGAAGAAATGAAGGTCAGCACGAACGCAACAGCAGAAAGCGAAACTTGCAGCTGCAATAAGGACAAGGATGCGGAGGACAAAAGCTCCCAGGAGAAGATTAACGGAAACAAATGTTCCGAGGACGGCGACGCCGAGAAAAAGTGTCCGCAAAAGCCGACCGAAAGCAAATGTCCCGAAGGAAAAGAGCCCGACAACAAAAATTACGCAGACGGTAGCAGTCAAGCCAAGTGCCCCAAGGAGAAATATTGTCTGGAAGAGAGCGCTAACAACACGTGTCCAGAAGACAAGACTCTCGAAACCAAAGTTTCCGAAAAAAAAATTGATAAAAACAAGATTTGCAAAGACAAGGACGCCGAAAACAAATGCGAAGACAAGTGCGGTGAAAATAAAGACACCAAAAATGCGTGCCCCAGGGAAAAGAACACAGATACCGAGGACAGAACTACCAAAGGAAACGCTGCAGAGAAAAACGGCAAAATAACAAAGAATTTCGATTATAAGGACGCAAAGGAAAAAAGCTCCAACACCGAATACATTGGGGACAGCAATGCCATAAAGAGCGACATAGGCAGCTATCCAGACGACAGGATTGCCGAGGAGTGCAACGAGCCCAAGAAGGAATACAAAGCGGAAGGAACCACCCACTACAGACAGGCGGCAGTTTCCTATTCCGGAACAGGTAAAAGATCGTTCCCGGGAACGTTAAAACCTTCAAATTTCTGACGCCCGAGGGACGCTCACCCGCAGGGCACGCGGCAAATCATCATTCGCCGAGTCAATCTCCAGTTTGACCAACGGTCGACAGGGGTGCGACCAACAGCCCAAATCACGGCTTCCATTTCGCGATCTCCAGAGCGTCTTGATAGCGGACCGATCGCTCGCAGATCAGATCAATCCTAACAGATTGAAAGAATAAAGCGAGTCAAGTGGATTTACGATCACGTTTCATCGGATTCTTTTCTCGATCTTTCTGCAGGTCAGAACATCCGCTTGAGGAACGGTCCCACATCGACCCATGCTGTCGCGCAAAGCATCAGCGACGGATCCGTAAATCTGCCTTTCATATGGTCCAATCCGGATGACGCGAACCTGCTCAGAATTCAAAGGCCGAGGATCGGCCAACCGTATTTTCGCAAAAATCGGAAGTACCAACTTCAGAACGACGAATTCTCATCTCCTCCGCTTCCACGCTCGAAGGAAAACGTACCTTTGGAAACTCACGAACGGCAAATGCTCCGAAGGCCCCTTCCTCTCGGGTCGAACCTCGCGATCGGCGCGAGGGAAAAGCACGTGCCGGAAAACTATCCCATAACTCGCCAGAGAAAAATCGCGGGCGACGCCTTCGAAGCCGAAAGGCCTCCTTCCGATTTCGCGCGACCGAAAAAATTCGAAGACGACGCCTCCGAATTTTCGGGAACGGAGTACAAGACCGCGACCCGGGAGGAGAGCAAAGACGCGAGCACGGTGGGAGAGCTCCAGAAGCTCAGCATGGGAGATGCGGCGAGGCTGTCGCTGGAGCACCGAGATCCCGCAGGCGGCAGCCTGGACCCGGACAAAACCGACGACGGATCTTCCACGCAGACGGGCGTTCCGTCGGAGAAAGAGACGGCGTTTGCCAGCACGGAAGCGGCCGACATCGACGAAGGAAACCGGAACGGGATGGAAGAAGCGGAAGATTTAACCGAAACGCTGGAACCGAACGCCTACCGAGACGATTCCGACGACTTTCCGCCAGCGATGAAAGGCGGAAAATCGGAGCCCGGACCGACGGGTGACTTCGACGCTCCCGCCCACCGCAAAATCGCGGGCTACAGTCGCCGGCGGCGGAAGCACCACCGTTCCGACAGGAATTTCGAACGGGGTCCCAGGTGAGGCCGATCGGCCTTTCGATCACTGTTCCTCAGCGTGTCTAAGTGGTTCGTTCCACTTGTCGAAAGTGCGGGCCACGCTCGAAGGAGCGGAATCCGGAACGCGTCGAGCGTCGCTTCGTTGGCAGAACGCCCCGCTTGATCGAAAGGAACCAACAGCACGATCGAAAGCGAAGGACAGCCAGTCGCTGACGTCGACCCCCAATGTCCGAATCTTTCTGTACTTTCGCAGTCCTCGAAGCCATCAGACTTTCCCAGCGTCACTGCATTTCCATCACGCAACACTTCGATGACCATTATTCGCCGGTACGAACCAGCCCTCGAGTGCCACTCCCATTAACAGAAGCATTTGAAAAGCCGAAGCATGTGACATTAAACAAGAGAAATGTTCCTGTAGTGTAGTCGATTAACGAACTGTCTGTCGCAGTAAAAAAGTACAGTATCATTGAATTTTAAATGATTCATAAACACACCAAAAAGATGCAGACAGCGGTTTCCCAATTAATCCGTATGATTCGTGCTAAGCTAATAGTCATTTTCAATTATTTTTTTTTTCCCAACAATTATACGTTTTAAATAATTTCCGTTCGAAAATACAACAAATATAATGTATGTTTTTAATGCAAAATCATGCAGGTTTTGTTTCAAATATTAATACATTATTCGTAGTGTGAGTTTTGGAAAAATTACGGCGGCGACGCGCGAATCGTTTGCCGGCAGTGCATCGTCCACGTGGCAGCAGATAACCAAATGGAGTCGTTGTCTCGTTCGCAAGCGCCGCCGGAAACACGCAAGCAAGGGACTCGCAAAAACCTCCCTTCGTGCAGGCGCATCCCTCCTTGACTTTCACAGTTTTAAAATTTCTTCTTCAGCGTTTCGCTCCCCCGCTGTCGGCGGGATGCAAAGCGAGGCAGATCGAAACTTTCCTCCCCGCGGTATCCCGTATTTCACCGGGTAAAAGTTCCCCGGACGCTCCGACGGCACCCCTCCCGATCGAGCATTCGTCTCGTTGCTTACGTCAAATCCCGAACTTGCGTTTTAAATCGCAAGCATTTCCGTCTGTTCTGTGCTCCGGTTCCGGGCCCTCCGACTCCCGTCGGCCGGAGCAACTTTCCCCGGCCGCAATCTGGAATCCGAAGCGGGAAAGGTTCCGCGGAGCGTGACTCCGACGGCAGAACTTCCGTTTCCGCAACACAGAGGAAAAACCGTCGGGATGGGTTTTCCGTAAGCAGATCCCGAGCGTTCGTATCGGAATTCGATTTCGCCTGCTCCTTTTTTTAATCATTCGGCATTGCTTTATTGTTAAGTATAAAACATAACGACGAAATAAATTACGAACGAGTCGCGATTCCAAAATCTAACTTGGATAACGAAGACGTCAGAATAAAATGTATAAACGGCAGCACCTGAGGCCCGTATTTTGGCTTCGTTTATAGTTCATTTACTCGAGTTGCCTCCGTCTGTATCGAAATTGTTTTCAATGTTTAATTTAATCCGAGATGCATCCACCGATGCCGTCATATGCGATAACCGAGGCGGGGCTACGTTCGGTTTGCCGCTTTTCACGTTCGTTCTCTCTTGAGGCGGAACCCGTGCAAAAGTCACGCGGACGGACGTCCGCTGTTCCGAACGGAGCTCGAGGAAGGCGAAACCGAGAAAAAAAATTATTTTTTAATTTACCACGAAAACGATAATGGAAAATTGTCTTTGTTTTTCGAGTGTTCCTTTCCCCTGGAAGCGAGAAAATCGCATTCCCCGCGGAAAATTTCAGGGGCTCCGGGAATCTTCTTAAGATCCTTTTTCCCTTTTTCCGTCATTAAAATTTACTCGGGGAAGAAGTGGTGCGAAACACGCGAGATCGGACGAGGCTTTTTAAATATTCCAGGCACTCGAAGCCATCGTTTGCAGGACTCGCCGGGATCGCGCCTCGACGGAGGAGGAGGGAAACGTGCGGCTCCCGCAGGGGCGCCTTTTGAAAAAAGGCGGAAAAGCGTCACGGATTTCGGCAAAATTCGAGCCGCGGTCCTCCAACTTCCGGCCAGCAATTTTCACCAACCGACCGGACCAGGTCTTCGAATTTATCGGGCGGCGCTTTCGAATTGAGATGCGTTCCCCTGCACGCTGCCGGACCACTTGTTTGAGGAGGAGGATGCGTGCCGGAGCGAAAGGAGCAGTTTGTCAAAATCGACGGATTAACTTCGGACGAAGATGGATAGGAAGCCGAAAGCTGACAGAAACGAGGGTTTCCTGCGCAAATTCCTTCGGAAATTGCTCGACCAAGATATTCGGCCTCCCCGTTAATTATCCAAATTGAGATTCCATGTTCTTCTGCTCGAAGCAACAACTTTTAACTCCGCGATCGACCTCGGAAGCTCCCTTCCGAGAGAATCGGTGTCGGGTCACCATCCTCGCACGAAGCAACAGCGGCAGCGGATGGATTAGGGAATTTCCCAAACCGGCAGCAACAACCAGGTTCGAAGCGCGCGCAGATGGGGGGGGGGGGGTTCGAGACCTCGTTCGAATGTCGGTCGCCGGAAGGAACGAAGACGCATCGCAAAAATTTTCATTTCTTCCCCCGTTTCCGCTGCCGCCGAATCACCTTGTTGTGCGATGTCCGTGATAAATGACGGCGTAAGGGAAGCTCCTTTGCTTCGGGAGGATTTTTTTTTTTTTTTTCCCTTCCCGCCGGAGATGATCCGGAACATCCGAAACATCTCTAAATTTGTCCGGGAGATCCGGAAAAAGGAAAATTTATGAACGAAAAAAAAACCTGCACTGCGCTTCGCGTCGACTACAAGGTTTAGTATGCAAAATTTATCACTAAAGTGACACGTGAAAAATGATACGGTTCTCCTTAGTCTCGATTAATAAACATCACATCATCCGCTGTCTTTTTCGTCTCGCGAACGCCCCGAAAAACAGGTTTTGCCCCGATCGCCTGCCCCGCGCCAGCTTTTCCGCGATGTCGAAACATCTGCGGAAAGCGGCAAAAGCGGGCGACGTTCGCGCCTAACGACACTTTTACCCTTCTCGGCGCGACCCTTCCGGCCCGACCCCGGCACCGGTCCCGAGGGTGCCTTCGCCTTCCCGTTCCGATCCTCGAGCAGCACGTTCGGCACACGCTCCGCAGCAACGAGGCGCAACTGTTCCGCAAAGACCTGCGAAACCGCGATGGCCTTTCTTTCCGCTTCTAAATATATTTTCTCATCGTTCGACTCCCCTGCGGTTCCAAAATCCCAAAAGCTCAGGTGCGATCATAAACGCTATTTCGTTTTTGATGGAAACCGAACCATTCGGACCGCATCTAAAACCGCGCGAAACTACTTCGAAATCTATTTTAACAGAAGAGAGCGATAAATATATTTGTTTTGGGCGAAAATTACTCCGTTGGTGGGAGATTTATTGGAAATCGTGCATCACGGTCTCAGCTTGATATTGGTCTTTTCTTTATTTCAAGTGATATATAATGGTGTCTCCAGAGGTAAAAACTGACTTTTTCCCGAGCAATCCCTTCACGATTTTCACCTTTTAGTCTTGAAGCCGATACTCGAACTTCCTCTTCACATGCTTTGTCTATATGGGAAGATTGATAGTGAAATTATTCGGGATGGCGTTTCAGCCTTGTTTCGCTCTCTCGCTGCCGTTTTTCTTAGTTCCTCCCTTTGGTGAGTCTGCACATCGAATTGGGCCGAGGCAATTCGTGCAAATCTATTGGAAGACAAAGAATTAAACGCTTCCATTATTCTAAATTCGAACCTCGAAACTGGTAACTCGGACGAAAAGGAAAAATATTGAAGAGCGTGTAAAATGCACGTGAAAATGTTTGATTACAAAGTATATTAAAAATTCCACCTCTTCGCGCGGAACCGGTTACAAATTATCGAGTTCAGTATACATATATATATATATATATACAAAACCTGTTTTTTTTTCTGAACTATAAACAAAAATTTAAAATTTTTACAACCGAAAAATTAATTTGTGGGATTAAATTATGGAAGATCGCGTCGTATACAGTTTCGCAGGTTTTTTTCTGTATCGATTCGATTCCGAATGCATTCAAGGTAAAATGATAAATAATTTACAATAATTTAAATTTTTTCGTGTAAAAGCACAAAAGTTTTCCATCTTGAA
Source organism: Ricinus marginatus (assembly GCA_028565995.1). NCBI lineage: Eukaryota > Metazoa > Arthropoda > Insecta > Psocodea > Ricinidae > Ricinus > Ricinus marginatus. The sequence continues at coordinate 87,577 of JAOWBB010007986.1, read as the reverse complement.
CATTTACAGCATCCTAAGTAACTTTCTTTAGCAGCGGTTTAATTAAATGTGTTGCAACAGCAACTGAATTCATGCTAACTCTCTAATTTAAAATTGTTCTCGTTTTTGCCTTATGCAAGTCCAAAAATTGCGTTTCACCGACTCGACGAAGGCAGCACCAGGACGACCTGCAGGGAGGCGAGAACGTCTTTTTCTCCCCTGAACCGGAGTCGCTCTTTGGGAAACTTCGGTGGCCGCGTCTTCAAACGCTCACCGAGTGACTTGCGGCTTCGTTGCTGCCGGCGTCGTCGGATCCGTCCGCTCCCTGCTGTTGCTGCTGTCGCTTCGTCGGCGGAGCGCAACCGTTTTCAGTCTTGGAGTAACCTTTCCGCAAAATTAAATTGTCCATCTTCGCGTTCCTGCACCTCTCCTGCAGATTGACCGGTCTCGCGGGTATCGCGGGCTTCCCCCTCTCCGAACTCGTTTTTTTATTAATCGCTTTCTGTTTGAAACCCGATTTGAAACCGTCTTTGAATTCGTACTGAGCATCGGGCGCCAAAAAGCGCTTTTCCTTGCTTTGGGAGTATTTCTCCTGTTTTCCGTCCGGATTTGACCCGACGTTGCTCCTCGGCAGCGGTTTCGGAGACTTTCCGGCGATCTCCTCCGCCTTCTGCCTCTGGTGCCCCTCTTCGTTTTTCGACTGCTCCGGCCGCTCGACCGGCTCCGGTTCGCCTTTCGGACTCGCGAGCTGACCCGACGCTTCCCCGCTGGTTTCGCCCGCCTTCGCTTTCGTCTGACTGCCGACGGAATTCCTTGGTCTTCTGCAGTCGGACGAGACCTCGACGTCCGGTTCTTTGTCGAACTCCAACTTGACGCTCTTCTTGGGCCGGACGTCCGGGTAGGGGCGGCTCTCGCGGGATACCGCTTTGGGCTTCTGAAACAGCGGATGAAGGAAATCGCTTAAACCGTCCGGATTCGACGTCTTGCACGCCTGCGGCTTTTCCGCATTCGAAAATCTTCCGTATTGGAAAGTCTCGAAAAGCATCTCCGATCTCCCGCCCGCACCGTTCCGAGTGCCTTCCGCAGCGTCGATGTCTTTGTAGGGGGAATCGAAGCATCGCGGGAGATAGTTCCTGCCGGTTGAAATTCCGGAATCGACGGTCAGGCTGCCCGACGAGTTTTCGTCGTTGGAATTGCTCGCGTCCGGATGGTGTTCGGAAGGCGGGTAGTGGTCTTGGTAGCAGCCGACACTGCTGAAGTATTTGCTTTTCAAATCTAACTCGTTGTAACTGGGAGAGACCAGGAAAGGTCTACGAAGACCTTTGGGAAAAGTGTCCTGGGACTTGAGCTCGGACGCTCCGGTTCTGGCTTCATCTTTTTTCGCATCGGAACTTTGTTCGACGCCAAACTTGAACTGATTTGCCCTGGTGCAGCGATTTCTGTAGCTCTGTCTGGAACTCTCCTCGTCGCCCTGCGCCCTGCCGTAAGCCGGATTCTCCTGCTTATCAGGCGGTTCGTAGTCCGAGTTGGTTCCGCTGGAGCCGCCCGCTTCAAGTTCCATTCTCTTGACGTTCTGCTTGTTTAGGAGGCATTGGCCGCCGATCGGTAAGCCGCTGCGGTGATTCACGGTTTCCCTTTCCTTGTGCGCGCAGCAAGCGGGATTCGTGACATCTCCAAAGTAGGCATCCGATTCCTTCTCGCTTTTCGAATTTCCGCCACCGTAGTCTTCGCTTTCCTTAAAATCCGCTTTGATTGACTTGCCACACGAGCTATCCTGGTGGTTAGTCTTCGGTTCCGAGGGCAGACCCTTCGGGAATTGATACCTTGGACATTCCTCCGTTTTCTGAAATCCCTTGTTGTCAACTCCACCCTGGGGCGCCCTGCTCGAAGCCTTCTCCATCTTGCTCTTGGAATTCCTCTGAAGATCGGAGCTCTTACCGAACTCTTTTGCGTGACTTCCGTGTTTCTGCGGAGGATCAGCTTCCTTGGACGCGCATTTCAATCCCTTTGACACTTTCTGACCGTCCTGCTGTTCCTCGACCTCGCCGGTGTTTTCGTTACCGCGCGGTTCGTTCCCGCTTTCGTCTTTTGAGCTTTCGCTGCGCATCGCTGATTTGTCCGGGAATCGATTAAAATTTTGAAAATTCGGAGATCTCGGTATCCCCAGACGATAGTGAAACGTTATTACGTTCTCGTTGTTCGCGTCTCCTTCCTTGCTCGGCGCCAACTTTTTACTTAGCTTTTTGTTCAGCTGAACCAAGTTTTCCCTCTTTTCCTGGGCCTCGCTGTCGGATTTGAACCTCTGCTTCGTCGGTGAGCAACTCACGAATATTTTCTTAACGAACGAATCCTCATTTTCCACGCTCTTTCTGTTGGGGCTCGACGCTTGCAGGCTCGCTCGACCGTTTTCGCAGTTGACTTTCGACGTTTGACGGTTGCCTTGAAGTTCGGATTCCTCCAACTGCATCTGATGGTTACGAATCTCGGAAACATCCACGACGTTGTACCTGGAGGTATTTCCCCGGGGAGCATCGTTCATCAGGTACACTCGTGGCGGCAAATTTTCGTTTCGCAGCTGGCCTTCGTTTTCCGCGTTGCTTTCCGAGCAGGCCAAATTGTCGGCAGAAGAAAAGCAATACCCGCCGGTCGTTTCCTTGTCGAAGAGATCGGCGATCCTGCCCTGGCTTCTCTTCTTTAGGCTCGGCAAGGTGTTGAATCCGTTGCTTGAGGCAAAACCATTCGTTTCGTAAACGTTCTCGTAGTTCTCCTTATTTTGGCCGTGCTTCTGGAAGCGGTGGACCGACGTCAGGCTGTTGCTTCGCATGCCGTTTTCCACATCGCTCCGATGCTGCTGCAGGACGTTTGCCATCTGCAGTCCCCGGGATGGCGCCGATTTCTGCTGGCAGTTCGACTGGACAGACATCGAAGCCGGCACCTGAAAATCGGATAAACTCGCATAAACCCAAAGAACCGTTTCGTCACGTTGGCGTTCCTGAAGAAAACATTTTTTCGGTACCTGCCGGTTTGATGAAGTGCACTGATGACCGATCGGATGCGAATGGTGCACGTGATGATGAAGGTGGTGGTAAGGTCTCAGCGGTGACACATTATCGTTCCGTCTGATGGGCGACATCTGATGCAAAATTTCCCCGAGGGACCTGCGAGCCGGCGAGCTGTTGGCCGAATTCCTGTTTGAAGCGTAAGGAGGAGGCGGTCCCCAAGAGTAAAATCCTCCTTCGGTAAAGTCGGTGCCGGAGGGCATGCCCTGTCGAATAATCGTCAATTAGAAACTCCTTCCGGGCAAGTACACAACCGATACGTTCGGTACTTACAGAGGGACAATTCGCGGTGCGCGGATCAAGAACAGTATACGGGGCACCATCGGCAACTGCCGCACTGTTAAAGCCGTACTGACTGTCCGGACTGCCCAGATTGGCCCTGGAAAAGAAGTTTTCTAGATTATTCGTCAGTTTCGCCCGGACGGTGTTACGAAGTGACTTCGCAAGGCTGAAAATTCTCGCCCACTTTTCGAGATCCTAAAGACAAATTTCTCGACGGGTCCAATCACGACCCACGCCCGAAGAGTGTCACGAGAGTACCCGTGCTCTGCCGGCTAACCTCGAACAACGACAACCTAAATTTCTGGATTTTGGCCTTGGCTCGGGGACACGTCCGCACAGGGATTTGTTTGGATAACTTTACGGACGATCCGTGTACAAAACGGACGGTGTCGCCGGAACGGGCGATGAAGGTTTTTTTAACTCGTTCACATTCTGCTTCATCATCATCGTCAACGCGGTATGTGGTCGTGGACCGGGCGCATTGTGCCACGGGGCGAACCCTTCGCCCTGTGGACCGCCGCCGCCGCCCGTCGCGATTACGGAGAGCGTCGGGGAGAGGAACGCTCGGGCAAGTGCTGGTCCCCGTGCGGCAGCGCGTTGCCAGGAACGACTGACACTTTGACGGGGAATTAACGCCACGCGAAATGCACGCTCGGAAATATAAAGCGGTCGCAATGTAAATGTCTTAATATTTTTCCGATTGCCACTTGAACGTTCCGTTTTCCGAAAAGGCGTTCGTTATCTATTATTATCTTCCTTTAACGTTCGTCCGTATCTCCCACCGACTCCGTTCGTCATCTCAGGCTTGGAGAATTCTTCTGCGAGGCAGGGAGAATTCGTTTACATCCGCATTTGAAAATCTCCATCGTAGATATATGGTTTAATCACTCAAATTAACGTGCTCGAACATTACAAATTATTATGATAGTGAGATTTTCCTCTCCTTTTAATGAAGCTAATTTGTATGAATATTTATGCAACAGTCCATTCTAATGGGCTCAATTTAATTCAGAGGGAAAAAAAAAACGCACGACCAGTTAAAGCTAAAATGCTTTAACCAGTCATGTGGTGTATATAATAATAATAAATATTGCATCGAGTTTTAATAAAACGAGAATTTTTTTCCGCCCCCCAAGTCCGAATTTGGTGCTGTTCCAGCGAAACATGCTGAAAGGTCTTTTTTTCGAGTCAAACTCCCATTGTGAAACTGTACGAATTATGGATATTCCCGCTGGAAATAGAGAATGAGAGTAATTGGAATATATAAGGAATAAATAAAATATTTTCCACTAGGAACGAAAGGAATCAGGTCGCTTTGCTGAAGGGAAAAATATTTTTTCACTTAATAATGTCTGGAAGCTCCGGGGGTCACCTGGACGGCAGGCCAAGCAAAAAAATCTCCTTCGTGCGTACGGATCCGAATCATTCATAATGGCTAACAGATAAAAACCAAAGAACATATTAAAAAACATTATTTCACGTCAAAGCAGACTAACATTTCGCGACGGGGTATTGCACATGGCGAAGTCCCAGTACTGCCAACGGCGGGATACCGCCCTTCGCACTCCCCCTTGGCCAGACACTTTTGCAGGGAAATGTTTTTCGCGATCATAAGCAAAAATTTATGGTTGCGAAAGACCGGGCACATCCAACGTGGCAGTGCTGCTCGCCGGGATCGCTCCGTGCGAACGTCAGAACGTTCAAAATGACCGGCGAACCTCGGCAGGGGAGAAGGAAAATTTTCGAACGCCGAAAAGTCTCATTCGATTGCACGTTACGCCAAAAATTAATGCGCATTGCTTAATATTAATTCATTTACAGATTTCGTACATCGCTGTTCGGTGTACCTGGACCGCGCATTCGGAAGGCGTCTCAGCTCCGCGTCCGTCAGCGCATAGCATTTGCGCGCATTTTTATACGGTTCACCGAACGTATCCGGGTCGCATTTGCTCCTTGCTAACGGGATGCTGCATCCCGATGCTCTGTACCCGAGATGCAAAGAGGCGTACCCGAACAAAACGGCGAAGAAAATAATTTTTCGATTTCGGATTTCCCTCTTTTGCCCAGCGTTCTTCGCTGCCGCCGAACCATCCATCATCAAATTTAACTTTGTACAACTTCATCTTCTTTTTTTTTTCTTTTCATGTGATGCAGCATTCATTAAGGCTCACTATTTAAAGTTAAGACTTGCGACGCTAACACTTTTTTTACTCCCAAACATCGCTGCAATAGAAATTCTTGGATCGACGATGATTAAATGTATTCTTTCTCATCGAAAATAGTGCAAGTCACTCATCGATTTTAAATCTACCGAGGTGGAGTCACACCGAAGGAAGTTGAACATTTTCAATTTTTATCAACAAAATTCGCATTCGTTAGATTCCCTCTTAACGTCTTGTGACACGTATATTTTCCCAAACTTCGGCTTGCGTTCTTCCGATCACGGCAAGAGAAAAGGACGGCGATTTAAAGGTTCGAATCCCTCCGCTGCGTGCGACCGCTCCCGTCGCTTTTTACTCCGGGATAACACACGAAACTGATTTGTGTTATTGGTGAATTCAGTTATCAACGGAGGAAGCGACCCAACCACAAGCAGTGTCCGCACCCATCTCGATGCCCGGGCAACTTCCCAAAACGAACCTGATTCAAAATAACGAAGAGGCGACTTTCCCTTCGTGACCGTCCGCAAAACGGCACATGCAATCACCTCCCACCGGCATTTTTCTGCACTTCCTCGACAATTATCTCGGTTTTCATTTGGATCACGGTGTTCCGGAAAGGCGGATCATGCCAAAATCGGATGAACCGTTACGACGGAAATCATGATGTTTTGCGCTTCCCGCGTTATTGGTCGTTATTAAGGTATCGGCGCATGATTCCCGAGCATTATCCGCCACGCGAATCCGGCCTCGGTCATATGGAATGAATTACTTGGCCGCAGACGATTCGCGTTGACTCGAACGCAAAAAGTTGGGTTGAAATTCTTCTCGACCGTAAATTACCCGGTCGGTCACGGAAAGCATTTTCTGTTCCGAAACGCCGGATTATAAATATTTTTCGTCAATTTCCTTCGGCCTCGGGACTTCCCTCCGGAAGGAACGTCTGCCCGATCTTTTTTGCCCGGGCGAGGTGCTTCCGGGACAATGAAATGCCGAGCGGAACGGAAAGCGAGCTCACCGCTGACGCGTTCCGGAAGCGGAAAACTGCGCCGCGTTTGGCACCCGAGCGGGTCGGCCGCGGGGACTGCGCCCTTCCCTCGCCTTTGTCGTCGCTTCGTCGGCTTCGACCTGACGCCCCGTAAAATTTCCTCTCCCGGGTATTGGTTTATCTGATGGGCCAGGTACTAATTGCGCGGTTCCAGGTGGGGACCGGTGCCGCGTGGACGTGGAAAGGCAAGACCGCGACCACTTAATACGGACCAATTAACTAAGTTTTTGCCTTCTCCTCCGAGGGCAAATGAATAACATTCGTAATTAATAGTTCGCAACTCTCCGGGCAACTTCCAGCAAAGAAACTAAGGAGCTTCTAGGAGTTAGTAATTATATTTTTAATGAACTGTTCAACGGTATTCCTCGAAGGAACAATGTATTGCAATTAATGCGAGTATTTATATGAGGAAAACTAAAAAATACAATTCCTCATCCTGCTCTGTTTTGTAAAAAGGCAGCAGCTTGCATCATTAGCATATAAATAAACATATTTATAAAAGTGCCACGATGGTCAGCTTTGCTCGAAACCGTTCGCCTTATTTCCTACTACACCGGATTCATACTTGCGACTAATATGCACGATCAGAATAACTAATTCATTACAATCGACCTATTGAATCTTTTTATGTCGTGTTATAAATATCATGCTAACAACTCGGGTTTATGCGTTTAAATTATAGATATTTAAAAACATGTTTATAAAATTACACTTATAAATATTAGAAGAGTCGCAAAAAATTTTTTACGAGCAACATAAAAAGTCTAATAACCGTTGTGCTGTAGTAATTTAAAACGTTGCTCATCCACTCAATAAATACTTAATTCAATTAAAAGGGATATTTTGGTATCGATACCTTTCGGGATTATCCTTTGTCCCTTGCAAATCGCAAAAAATAAATATAAAAACTACAAAGCCTTCTGACGCAGCTCCGCGTACCACGAGCGTAAATTTTCTTTCTTCAGATCCACGTTCGCTTAAGCTCCGATCTTCTGGAAAAACCAGTCAAACTGCCTTAAATTTTCCTTCTTTTTCCGCTCTTTCCTCCTGCTCATTCCCGCGTTTTTGCTCGGGTCGCACGCACGGGGCAACGGGCCGAAAAATGTCCCGGGTCTCTCACTCCGGGACGGGCCCCGGGACCCGTCTGCCGAGTCACGCACTCGCGATCTGCGATGATTTTCAGGCACCGCCTTCGGGTTTCCCGGCTCCGGGGGGGGCGAGGAGGGAAGCTCGGCGCGTCGCATCGGCTTCGGAGCGGTCGGAAAATCGTTCGGCGACGGAAAAGCGCCGAAAATCCTCGGGGCCCCGGCAGTCACCGCGAATGCGTCTCGGCCGCGGAGGAGAGGAGCGGCGCCGGTGGCAGGAACGAGAAAAATTAAAAGGCCGCCAACTCGACCGTGAAAAACCAAAATTAATCCCTGCAAGACGTGAGTCCCATTTCACGACTTCGGACGCAAGATCCGAAGCTCGATTGGTAGTTCACCGACCAATTCCAGGTTGAGATACTCGACCGGGTACTGAATTGCCTTGGGTGGCCTCAAATGCCCTCCGATCGAGATAACTGCGGAGATCCAAAATCCGCCTTCGGGAATCCTCTCCAAGGCTCCGTCCCCGGGTCCGGGCGACCTCCTCCAGGCTGCACTTTTTCCCGTCGCCGGGGCTTCGATTCGTCGAGAAACGACGGGTGAGGCACGTTGCGCCACTGTCAAAACCGGAAAGATCCGAAATCGCGTCGCTGGATATGAAATTTTGCCGTACGGCGATCCCGATCCCCCCCGGGGACGATATTTACCCTTGTTGGGACCCCCCGAATTAGGTATTTCAACGTGTAATTTCCTCGGATGAAAAGAGCGGTCTTCGGCCGTCTGCGAGCCCGCCTGATCGACGTCGATCTCCTTGCTGCCGATTCTTAACTTTTAAGAAATAAGGCGTTTGACAAGAAGGCAGCCAAACGATATATATCTTCCCCATCATTCGGTCATTCGATACGTCCATCAAGCTTTCATTCGCCTTGGTAATACCTCGTCGGTCACACCGGAACGCTCGCCGATATCGCGTCAATATTTTCGATGAATTTAACCGTAAAAACACGTTAAACTAAAGACCGCACGAAATCCGTCGTGGGCAAATGGCGGCGAATGTCGGAGCGGAAAGAACGAGCGAAAATCCGAAGCAGGGGCCCCAGGACTTCCGCTTTCGGTTGGTGCCCCGGACAGCATGATTTTCAGAAAGGCAGAAGGCCCGAAGCAACCTCTTCCGCCGTCTTTTACCCAATTTGCAGAGCGCGCGTTATGGAAACGAGAAAAATTCGAAACGACGCGCCATGCGAAGGATGTTAAAATCCACACGTTAAAACGGCTTCGCCATGCAAACATTCATTGTTATTGCGTGAAAATTGACGGGATCATAAAATACGTCAGTAATATGCAAATTTAGCCAGGCATCCGTTCGGGATTCATACAAAATGACGATTTTACGGCAGTGAAAAAGGCGGTACAAAAAAAACCATCTTCGAATCAACAATATGGGAAATTGTTTGCATATATCATTACGACCAAAAAGATAAAGATTTTCACCTTCTGGATCGATCGGGTCCGGCTTTTAATTTTCTTTCGCGACAAGCAGAAAACTGAGGGCCCCATCTTTGAATCCGTGCGGAAACGGACCTCCTCGCATCCTCCTGCACACTTTTCCCGACATCCGGTCCCGAGAAGGATTCCGGCCGGCGGAAAAGCCTTTTCGTTGCCGTACCAAGCGGCCACTAATGCTACTGTCGAACCGTCTTGCAACCGCTGCGGGCATTTCTTCGGAGACGAATAATCCCGGATTAATGAATGTGACAATCCACTTTTACGATCCGGATCAAACAGAAATTCTTCTTCGGTCGCCCCGGTCAAGAAAGGATTCTTCTTCTCTCGGCCGAGGCGGGAAATATTTCCGGAAGAAAAAACCTACGATCCTATCCCGCCGTTTAAATAAGGTTTCGCACTTAGTTTTTTTAAACGTGAAACGAATTTTTCCTTCGCAGCGACAGATTAATCGATGCTCGTAAAACTAAAGTCCACGCACTGGCAATTACATTCCCTTTTACCGGTTTCCTTAAAAATATTTATTTTCTCTCGGAAATTCTGCAGGTCCGAGCTAAAATGATCGAAAATTATCTCAGTGCAAGACGTGAAAATTACAGTGTACACAGCGCACGAATACGCACGATACGTCTACGTGGCAAAATTCGCGAGGAAAATCCGTGCCTTCGATAATCGTCAGCGTTCTTCGACGGAAGAAGCTTAAATCAACCAAAAATTGTATTTTCAACTGCCCTGCAAATTATCGCGTTCAATCTCAAAATGTGAAACCTGACAAAAACACAGGGCGAAAGACGCCGGGGCAACGAATACAGAGCAAAGGACCCGGAATGAATAAAATATGGATCGCGGTACGTGCGGAGAGTACAAATTTGCCCGATGGAATCCTCGGGAGATTCGGATGCGTTTACTGTTTTCATCGGGAAAACCGCTGGAGACAGTTCCAGCAAAAGAACAAAGGAAAGATCCACGCCGCGGATATGATCGTGAAATAATAAGATTTCACGGAGTTAATTCCGCTTAATAGAAAATAGTTATGATAATTTAGAATAGCTTGCGGCGGGGTTTCACGAGTTTGCAGACACCAATCCACGAACCGATTATGAAGAGTAAACAGCAATTTCTTCCAGAGAGGAAAAGATTAATCAACCAAATCTGAAGGCTCCGGTACAAAGAAGAGGAAAAAATGTCCTTTGGCTATGCGAAAATCCATTTGGGTAGCAGCAGCGTGGACTCCATCTGCGGTGACCACTTTCTGTTTGAAACCATTATCTGTTCACATTCTTTTTTTCTCCGGGATGCACCACCGCCTTGGATGTCGTGCAGTCTGGCTTGGACTCCTGCATTCTTTAGACCGAGGAAACAATCCAAAACTGTGAATGCAATCGTACATCACTCGAGCTAATAAGCGAAAGATATCTTTTCCGATGCCGAGAGCAAAAATTATTCGCAATTGTTTTTCTCAAAATGCACGTATTTAACCGCATTATCTATATGTATAATAAGAAAGTGGCCCGATCGAACTCACAATTCGCGGGCCGGTTAACCGAATTGTGCGCAGGCGATAAATTCGGTTAAGACGTCCGGCGTGGAAGGCAGGATTTCGGCCCCATCCCGATTAACAGACTCCTTGAGAGAAGCGAAGAAATCCTCGCAAGAGGCGACCATTTCGAAAAATCCGGGGAAGAATAAATCGGCGCAGGTTCTCAGGTGCATTCGCATTTTGCAAAATTCCCCAAACCGGTCTTGAATAAATTTAGATGAACATTTCGATAGTTTTCCGTCTCTCGTGGCTTTCAAGAGCTCGTAATAAGGTACACCGGGATCCTACGCCCGTATCAGATACCAGGATGGTCGTGCAGGCAAGATAAACGGAGCGCAAACTATTTTTGCATGCCCAACACGATTCATACTGCCCCTCTTAACCTTAGGACGATGAATAAATGTTTAGGTACCGAGTTACGTGCCGGATCAATCGGATACGTATTTTCGAATCTTGCGTCAAAGCGAATGCCTTGCCGTGCGTGTGGGTGCACCGCGTACCGCACGAAGAAAAAGAAATCGCGTATGTGGCCGGTTTAGGACACACAATCCCGGGCAATGTGGTGGTGCGTTCCACTCCTGGAACCACATTCATCCCTTACCCATTTCATCACGAAAATGATTTATTTATATTTCAGATTCTCAGCGACGAACTTTTTCACATTGCAAACAAAAAGCGACTAAAACGGAAAATTCGAACGTAACCGCGATCGTGAAAGAATCGAAATTGTTATAATATCAGCAGCAACGACGTTAACTATAAGATAGACGAACGTAAATTGTTCAAAAGAGAATGGTCGCATCGTTCGATATCTCGAAGATGCACAATACGAACGATTCGTCAGTTCCATTTGGAGCACCGTCCAGCAGCATGCGGATGGATCGCACCGTCACGTGCTGGAGCGCAGTGGAATGGAGTACCGCAGTATTTTTTTGGGGTACCATCCTTAAATGCATGCAAACGGAAACGTTTTCAAGTTTCCGCAGCGAGTTTTATGTAAATGTAAATTATCCTTCACAAGGGAGTTATTATCGGCGAACGGGCTTTTTGCAACGCCGTTCGAGGGTAAAAATGCAAGGAAAATGCCTCGTTCATAGACACTTTGAAAGCTCTCGATATTAGCGGCCCGCCGGACAGAGCCTTACGACGCCCCCGAAATGGGTGCAACGCCCGAATGCATTAAGCGAGGCATTTACGAAAACCCGGCAAAAATGTTCCTTTTTCATCCGCGAAATAATTGCGTTATCGCTTCGAAAAAATTGCTGGAGGATGTTTTTTCTCGGCTTCATCGCCGACACGAGGTCGGAGCTTAATTCGCCACGGAAATGATGGAAATTATTCTTAATTATTAAATTCCTCCGAGAAATATCCGGCGAATCCCCAGAGTTCATTCATTTCGCGGCGAACATTTCGCGGATCGAAAAAATTGGCTGGTGCCACGCCACATTCACGAGAGGAAGGTCCGGGGAAAACCCCCGCGTCTCAGGAAATCAACTTTCCATAAAGAAACGTGGAAGGACTTCGCCCACGATCACCGAGAGCAAAGAATCTCGCCAAGTTAGGACGGCTTAAGCACCGGGAACCGTCAAGTTCATAAATCTCGCCATTAATTCCGATGGCGATTAATTCTTTTGGCAATCCCGAACGTTCCCGGTTAAAAGCAACGAAAGCCGAGAGCGAAATTACGATGCTTTTACGTATAATAAATAACATCGGGAGAAAAACATGGGATTTCGCACGGATCCAGCATTTGGGGTACACGTTCACGGCTTATAATTAGGAAAATTTAATTTACAGTGATTTTTTTTCAATTGAGATATTATTCCGCCACGAAATGCGAATGATAAATAACAAACTTCTGTAAAAATGAAAAAACGAGTTGCGAGAACGTGATCGCAATCGACGTTTGCTCGTGCTCCGAATTCGCAATGAAATATTTTGCCTTTATCGCGGACGGAAAATCCGGTTCGCAGCGGTCGGGGGAAGTGCCCGACACCGGGTACCGAGCACCCGGACGCTCGATGCCGGTCCACGTGGGGTGAGACATTTTTTCGCACGTGGGACCGAATTCGCACGTACGCCTCGGATTAAAACCACGTGTGCGGACGTCGCACGCGGTTTCGTCCCAGATTTTACGAACAAATTGCGGCGATCAGATTCGCAGCCACGTTCGTCGCGTAACTGTTACGTTTGTCGATTTCGATTTTTCCGCAAAATCTCGACTCGCCGGTGGTTCAAGCCGACATCATCCCCCGACTGCGGGGAGAGAGAGAGGGAGGCGAACTTTTACGAAAATGCGTCGCACGATTACAAGGAGGGAATTTCAAATGAGAGGCCGTCGTTCCGGCTACGTTCGCTGCGTGCACGTCTCTTTTTTTTTTTTTTTTTTGTTTTTTTCTCGGCCGCACTTCATTTGCGCCGCTATCTCCGAGTCGCACTGCAAACCATATGCTCGCGCATCCCACCCGTTAAATCACGAAAATGCGAAGGGGTTATCCGGAACGTCGGAGTCGATGCCCGGATGCAGATCGCTGCGGAAGCGACGCGGTCGCAGAGGGCCCCGGCGAAACGGAAGGGCCCCGCGGTGCCTTCTCAAAGGCGATTGCCGTTCGCGGCCCGCCCACTCATCAAAGCCGCAAGTACCGAAACCGTTAGGTTATGGGATCGTGCGGAATTTTCGGTAAATAACAGAAATTGCGAATGGGAAACGTGGAACGCCGAAGAAGTGGAAGCGAGTCCGCGAGTCTGCGGGCGAGAAGGGACCATCCCGCTAGATACGCGCCGAGCCGAGTTCTCTACCCGGGCACAGTCGTTGATAGTACTTGCCGCGAGTGGGTACTCGGGGACTCGCCTCGATTTGCCGCTCGACTCTCGACCCCGTCCAACGAACGAAATTTCCTCCGTCTGCGAAGTGCTTCATGTTTGTCAGCCCTCAGAGCGCACCACAGACGTTCTCCGGAAAGCGACCCAGCGGCCGGGGGTACCCCGCGCCGACGACGAGTCATGCAAGCAGGTAAATATATTCATAATACCTCGCGGGTCCGTGCCCGAGAATTGCCGCAGCGAAACTCTCCCCGATGCCACCGGTCTTTCGCCCCGCGTCCATAAATAACATTTCCTCCTCGAAATCCGTTTAGTCAGGGGTTACCGTCTCGCGAGATATGCGACATTAGACGGGGGCATTATTTACGGTCTATCGTGGAGAGCGATCTCGACACCTCATGCAAATGAGGCATCCGATTAAAAATGATTCGCATGCGGAGCAGTCTGAAATATGGTTCGCGCATGAGATTTTTTAAGTGTCGAGACGCGTAAATTAACATCGCTCGGCCGCACTTGTCGCATGCAGCAGACCGACTCGGGCAGCGTTTTCCTTACTTCCAATTCAATTGCCCCGTCGACGCCGGAAGAGGTCCGCGTTCGACCGGTTCGCGCCCGTCGAAAGTTTCCGTTGCCGAAAAGTTCGACAGGTAAATCGGCCGCATCAACGCCGCCGTAGAACGGGCGCAAAACTCCGGCCCGAAATTTCAAACGGTTTTGCGGAAAAAATTAAAAAACAGGAAACGTCCGCGAGGTGCACTTCCGTAATTTTGGAAAAAACGAAACCGCTTACGGCATCAGCGTGTGATTAATCACTCAAATCCGTCGCGCGACGAGGCGGCGAAACACTGCAGAAGTGCGTCCGAGCCCCGATGTGTCCGCACATAATGAGCGATGACAGTTCCACGACGTGAAATATTGACGGAAACGTCCATAGCGACTTAAAACGTAATTTGTTTCAAAACAGTTTCGCGTTTTGAAGCATTTGCATCAACGGCAAACAAACCGGGAAACGTTCTTTGTGCTCTGACCGTTCCGCTTTTTTTAGTTTCCCCTTAAATGTAACATTATCTGCGAGTGAGAATTTTCCGTGGAGAATAAATGATGATAGATAATACCGGAAAATGTCGGCAGCAACTCGCCGTAAGTGAAGGGACCGGAAAGCTTTGTTGGTCGGCCCAATTATTGTTTTCCATCTTCCCCGAATGAAGGAAAATCCAATGATATTTGATTTAAGGACTTGTCAAATGCAGAAAAATATAAATATAACATAATATCATTTTTTTTGCCCCCTTTTCGGTCATTCCGACGTAGATCGTTAAATACCAGCAACGAGGAAAATCAAAAAAAAACCAACTATTTCATTGCCTTTTAATCTCAACGTGGAAAAATTAACGTTTGATGTTTCAAAAAATAAAATCAAATTTCAACGATACGTTAATTTTAAATTTGTAAAAAAAAAAAATACTCCTTTATTATTGATGTATTCCTTTACTATTTTATTTAGAATTTCATTTCGAAATTAAATGTATTGTCATAGCCACGAATTCATACATTTTTTACGCACGCACTGAGTAAAAAAAAAAAAAAAAAAAAAAAGATATTTTTCGCTTATGCTTGTAAAGATGCTTTAAATAAAACTTTTATTCTTCAAAAATGAAAAATAAAAAAAAAAAAAATTTCAGACCTGCGACGGTAACTTGCATCAGCGAAAACTGTTATGACGATTTTCATATGAACTTTTATTAAAAAATTTATTACTTCTCAAAGCAAAAAAATAACCATTACTTTTCATATAACTTTCGGAGTGGAAGTCACATTGAGCAGGAATACATCGCCACGATTTACATATAAAGTCTAACAAGCAAACAGATGACTAAATATATCCAGGCTTAAGGCTTAAGGCATCCAAATCAACTTATACGTCCACGTCCTCGGTGTGCCTCACGAATGCGTTTTTACGTACAGAATAATATTGCGTTTTTCACGTATGAATTATTCTCGTAGTCCCACATCGAATAAATATATTTACCTCGAACGTTTCAAAGCCACTTTTAGAATAATCCAAACCTAACTTAACATTTCAAATCTTTTAATTTTAAAATGCGTGAAATGAATTTCGATTTCCGCATAACATCTCGCAAATTATTTTTTTCACTTTTCAAATATAAATTTCATTATACAGTTTAAAATAACGTAACTCGGCGAAATAATTTTTATCCATATTTATCCATACACGAGTTACAACGATCCCCATGAAGTGCGCAATAAACCGTGTCAACGGATACATCGGAAGTGCACAATTCTTCATTTAGTACGTTATAATATGGTCTTATACGGAGAAAGGATGGGCCTTAAGGCCCTACGTTTTAATTATCTTGGGAATTATACTTGGTTTTTATGACCGCGGAGAATTAAGTTTGTACACCTTTAAGGAACGATAAAAAAAAAGAAAAAAAAAATTATTTTTTAATTCAGTATTTTGCGATGGAACGTAATTTATACTCCAGAATTTTTCCAGAACGACATGAGGTTTAAATGATTTATGGCTTCGAAAAAAACTTGGAAGACATCTAAAGTATTTTTGGCGATGTCGAAGAGTATAAGCGATAAAGTCGAAAAAGAAAAATGAGAGTCAAAAAACTTCTTAATCCAATTTAGCATCAAAGCCTTTAAATAAATCGTTACTTCAATTGCTGTAAATGAAAATAAAGCTTGCTAAATAAGTGAATTTACTCTTCAAAAAATTAATGCTTGTATCTTTTTTCTCCCTGCTTTTATTTAGCTTCTCCGTGAAGCTTTTGCACCGTCAAGGGTAGGATTAAAAAGCGGACGAAAAGTGCAAATGCGTCTTCGCTTTTATAAGTTTTTTACAAAAAAAAAAAAAAAAAAAAAGCTTTTTTATTAAATTAATAACGACAATGTAAAAAAATTTGGATTACATTAACATGGACTTTTCTCACTGGTTCAGTTTAAGTCGCTCCGCTAAAGAGGATTTACTGAAACGCAGGTTTCAGGCTTGGAAATTCGCGTGACGTCGAGCAGCAACCAGTAATGAAAATTTTCAGTTTCTTGCAAAAGGACAGAAGAAGGCTCACGCACTTGCAATTCACACTCGTGCAGGCTAATGGCGGGTTATCAAAAAGAAAGAAATAACTGGTTAACGTAGCAGCAAAGCAAAAGAGACTTTCGGAATCGGTGATTATGCACATGAAACGCACAACATGGTTTCATCTAATCCAGTTTTTGAATAATTACACTTAAGCAATGGGCCACAGCTTTTATCCGGCTGAAAATGCATGGCTGCTTTACCGAAAAAAAAAAAAATATTTAAATCCTAATCTTAGACGGTCGGAATAAATAACTTCGCTTCGACAAATACGTAAAATAAACTAAAGCTTGGTGCCAATTAATAAATGTATAATTTACGGGCCACATTTACGCGTAATGTTTCACAAGTGCAGCGGTCTCATGGGATATTCAGGCCAGAAACCACTCACGAAATAATTACGCTTAAAAGTCAGATTAAAAAATAATTAACAACAGATGAAATGTTGATTGCAACAGATGATACATCGCTGAGGTACGGTTGTGAAAGGAATTGATGGTGTGCTTGCTAAGGAGCTTTTCTAGGGAGAATCCATGCATGTCAGCCAACAGAAGTTATGCTTCTGCACATGCAGATATAATTTTTTTTTTTCCTCTGCATGCGAATATCTTCGGATTATTACATAAAGCCTTACGGACGTTGAAAAAGTTGAAGTTTATCCGCAAATGGAGGAGAAATAATAGGGAAATTCTTAACCTTTAGCGGCTTGCATGCACGAATAATGCGAATCAGTAATTGGATAAAATTCTCCCGCATGAAGCATTGCAGCGCCATTAGCTTCGATACAGTTGAAATTGGATCGGTTAATTCGATAATTGCAATGATTTTTTGGCCAGCTTTCACGCCGAACCGCATTAGTTTTCGCGGTCTGCCTTTATTCGGTATCCCGAACCCTGATCCCCGTTCGGGAAAGCGCGTTGCGCGACTGATCCGCAGGAACGATCGAGCGAAACCCTCCGTTCGCAAGCGAAATCCGCGCAAGAAGCGCAAAAGACGAATGAATAAATCAGCTTTAAAAAATGCATCCGTTCCCTCCGATGCTGCCGCAACAGGAAACCGATTTGCAACTGAAACTTTTTCCAACTGCGTCGAGTTGTGCGCTTGTCGAAAGCAAAGCTGCTGCCGTTTCAAACTGCAGTGTTATAAAAGCTTACGGACGAAAGCAATTTTAAGTAAGAGAATATGAATCTGATGCTGTTTAAATATGTTCCTTATTCGTTGCGATGTCGAAGACGCAGTTTTATTTCTCACATCTTCAAATTGGAAGGGTACCTTTAAGGATCGGATACTCTTCAGATTGCCGTAAGAACTTTAATGAAAGTCATTATATAGCAGGCAATAATCGATTCATGACGGCATTCACGCAAGGCAATTACCATTGACATCGGTGGGAATCTCTGCATCGAACCTTTGTTAAATAAAACAAAACTCGATATCATTTTTATTTTAAATAACATCTCAAATATATGGAACCTGATTTATTTTCGAGGTGCTTAACAAGCTGATGTTCCTCGGCATGGGAGTCAGCTGAAAAAGGTTCGCCGAGTCGAAAATTTTTTTGTTTTTTACTCCATCCGAACGAGGTATGTGAAACGTATTTATTTTTCCCTTGAAAGGAAAAACTTCATTATGATCAAGACGATTATATCAAATTTCACAGCTTCACAAAGTGAACATTTTTATGTTTATTTTTTCCTGAACAAAAAAAAAAAAAAAAATGAGAAATATTTTTAATTTTCCACATCGATTTTTTTTTTTTTTTAAAAGCAAGTTCCGAGTTCGCGTTTACTAAAAGAAACGGGTACAAAATTTTACACCGAAATTCCAAATTTTAAAATTTTCCGACGTTAATCCGCGCTTAAAATTAATATTGCAAAATAAGTTGAAAGTAGTAAATGCAGGTATTTCAGTGGCATGCAGCGTTAATAATATCACTCGTCACACGTAAAACCCATACATGCATTGTCCATCCGCAGATTAAATTTTTTTTCACTTTTGGTTTTTGCTTTATTTCCGAAAAAACGTATTAATCATCCAAAAAGGGTCGGATTTACGCTTAGTTTTAACTATGAATTTACTTTTGATGAAAGAGCCGAAGCGTCATTTATATGGAGTTTCTCTGTAGGCAGTTGGCTGCGGGCTAATTTACGCCCGATGTTATTTTTCTAAGGCTTTTATCACAAGGCTGCTTGTAATTAATGTACACGGTACATCTATACCAATCCAAATTAACTGTTACACATTACAATTTTAAGAAAAATTGCTGGTTTATATTTCCTTAAACTGTTTTAATTTACAGACTACGCAGCAGTAGCTATAAATTAATCGACCTGCGGGCAATTTTTCTCCTAATTGGAGCCATAAGTCCTTCCCTAATGTACCATTTTATTTTCTCAACCAAACGTAAATATCAAATCTAAAATTCTTATCTCGAGCTTTATGCATTTAGTTATAAATATTGGACGTCGCTCCCGAGGCAGATTGACGGATCAACACGTCCGTAAACTCGAGCTTTGTTATTGTTGCATCATAATAAATTTTAGATTTGAAGTATTACAATATCTAAATGAGCGCCATCCTCTCAGCCGATATTTGCATGCTATAAATTCCGACTATTAATACCGATGATAAATTATTCTCCTCTTTCTTCCGTCCTTCACATTTTGGCTTCATTATACCCGCATTCATATTTCAAATCGGACAACGTGCCACACTGATGGGCAGCCGGGTTAACAGCTTTACACGCGTTATGCGACGATCAAGAAAGCCCGATTTCCGTAAACCATTAGAATCGGGACAAAAAAGAAAAATAGAGAAACTGGAATTTTCCAAATTTCTGACCAGGTACAAATACTGGGTGCACTGCGGATTTGTGGATTAAATTTTTTTCGGATTACCCAAAAGGAAATTTCAAACAAAAACCAGTTGGTAGATCGCCAGCAGCATTAGCTCTGCTAATTCCCTATAAAATATATTTTCAAAGCAATGTTACAGGGAAATAATATTTTTTTTTTGACAAGAATACGAATGCGATATTCAAGACAAGAGAGCGAAGAACCCAAAGTTATTTTAGATGTTGTTCAAATTATACGAAAATACTATCCACGTCTCTAAGAGGAAAAAGTTTCTTTGATTTTCATGGCCAGACACAATAAAGGCACTCGGAACGTTCAAATCTGATTATTTGTCAGATATTAATTTTTACCGTCAAAGCTGCATAAATAACATGGTAGCATAAGAAGATTATTAATTATAATTAAATTTTTCAAGTGGTCTTGCTGGCGCCACGACTCACTTGAATATGTCATATTCTATACTGAAAAAGAAGTTTCTTTCATCAGCTTTCATTTTCAAAGGTGGGGAGAACTAGTTAATACCAGACGTGAAGAAATCATCCATCATCTTCTTTCAAATGCAAATGATACTTACACATTCATGCACATTTTCACTAAAAAATTATTACGCATTCAACATTATTATCAAATCAAATTGTAAATTATTTTACAATGCAAAATAATGAAACATTTGTTAGTTTTTTTTTTTTTTTTTTTTTAGCAATTAAGAAAACCAAATGCTGATATTGACTACCAAGAGTAAGTAATTAGGGGTTAAACATATTTAAGGCAAAAGCTTGCCATTATTGGTTATATGATTTTCGAATTTTTTTTTTCAATTTTAAAACTATTATTCATTGAGCACTTCCATTAAAAATATTTTCACTGGCAAAAAAATTCATTCTGTTACAGGATTCCAACTTTCATTCCTTATTTAATGTAAACTTCATGATTTAAACATGGTTCACATTGCCATTCACACCTATCCGTCCGACAAATTAACAATAACATGAATATTTTAATATTGTCATGTATGAATCTGAACAAAGTGATTTAGCTTTGAACCCGAGAAAAACATGGAAAATGAGCCCAGAATGGGCAAAACCAAAAAGTTTTGGAACCTAATCATTCTCCATATACTCGTGTACATTTTTATCTCGTTAATTCTTAAATTTATGTAGTAAATAATGAGAAAGTAACATACTGGAAAATACCTTATAAAGTCATTCAATTTACTGAACTTAAACCTAAATGAATAACTTTGCTTGATAATCTTGTTTTTTATCCTCAATCTGTTTCATTTATCTTATTAACGACCATCTTAAAAATATTATTCTTAGTTGCCCGAACAGAAATTGATACATAAAGCTGGAGAGCGACTTGATCGCGTTTCAGTGCACATTTTTAGAACCATTATTCAGTATTAATGTTAGTATCAAATTTTAACGAAAAACTGGTTCTCCTAATCCGAATTTCCTAGCTTTCAATGTTTCTTGTTTGTTAACACCCCGTAGATAACGTTTCAAATAGACAGATGTAACATTCACACATTTACGCGTTTTAAACCTTCGACTTATAGCAAGTGATATTCATTTTTGCGAAAATTACTATATTCATCTGATTCGATTGGTGCGTTGGCTATTACAATACATTTTATAACTGAGTCGCCGGCCACGTACCGAAGATAAACGTTTAGTGGAACTCATACATCGGTGTTGAACTTCACACTTTCAAACTTCCCCTGCAGTCCAACAGTTTGACGATGCTCTTTTCAAAAAATTACCCGGTAGAACTTCAACTTCAAAAACTATTTAGAGCGCACCACATTCAAACGTCATCTCCGTTCTTCATCTTGACGTTACGACGCTGCACTTCTGCCGGTAAATTTTCATTTCGATTAATGACAATTAGCTTACCGTGCCCCAGATCCTGCACGGGCGCAGGCCCCTGCCTCCGTCGCCATGCATCCTCATTTCCATTTCAAAATTTTCACACCGCATGGACTTTATATTCCTTTGAAAGATGCTTTGTCAAAGAAAAGCGAATGCCGAGCGGAATCCCAAATCATTTTTACAATAAACGTATGAAGAAGGCCCCGTTTGAGACATCACCGCAAATGAAAGATATCCGATACCGATTCAAAATAACAAAGGAATATCTCGTGGCTGGTGTGCCGAGAAAAAAACCTGTCGGAATGATGCCCTGATACAAAACTGAAATATAGGACTGACGTGATGGACCGTAAGACGTTGTCAAGTGCTTCAAATGTATTAAAAGAAGCAGAAATCTAGATAATGACGAACGTGCTCTGATTATGAATTGGCCATTTGAACCCGAGCTTATGTGGACGACCCATCTTTTGAAGAAGTAAAACATCAGATCCTTGATCTTTTCATTATTATACAACATCTTTGTCAACACCGCCGACATTTTCACAATGACGCCAATTCTGCATCGTCCCTGAAAGGAGCGCACGGACCAAGAAACAAATATTCTTCATTAAGCGAGTGCCAAAAGTATCAGTGTCCGATTTCGTTTCAGTTAATGGATACCGATCTCAGATGTTAACGTTATCAACTTAGCAACGATGAAAAAATGGAAGAGAAGAGCAAAACTTTTGACGACATCGATACTCGTTGCCGTCTACTTCACTATCGGGTTGTACAACGGCGCGATTTTAAGGGAGGAGAAAAGCAACGAGGGAAAACTGGAAGGCGAAGAAGCTGCAGCGTCGACCGAGAGGGACTCGACCGCAGTTAAAACGATCGTCGGCTACTCAATGGAGTTCAGGATAAAAGAGGAAATGACGATGGACGGAATCAAGTGCGAAGGAAGGCACCCGATGAGAATCCCCGGAGACGCCGACGCCCGCTGGAGGTACGACCGACGCTTTCAAATGTACGTGCTTTCCGCTTTTTATGACGTCAGGCTGGAGCCCTATCACTACGTGCGAGTCATTGGGCTGCTGCCGAGGAACGCCTCTTTCTACTGTCAGGTACGTGGGCAAAACAGAACTTCAGTTTTTACAGTTGCTCGGTAAGAAACAATTTACTCTCTTAAAATGTGGAGTCATTGTTTAACATAACAAAACTGGGCTAAGAGAAGCATCAAAAGACGTTGACTTATTCGTCTGCAAACCGCATTTTTGAATATGAAATCGCGTTATTTTTCTTTCAATATTTCGGACTTGACTTGTACAAACAATTTCTGATTCCTTTGCACGTGGCGGTTTCATGGATATTACGTAGGTTGGAAATGAATAATTCCGCGAGCTTTGCAAATGAAATTCCATGGAATATTATACATGGCAAAATCCATAAATACAGAATTGTCATTCATTTGCTTTGCTCCTCATATAACAACTGCAATTCGTGCAAAATGAATTTACTTTATACATTAACCGTAAATATTATTGTTCGTGTACGTTATGGCAAAATATGTGAAAATAATTTAACGTTACACACTTTCTAGACGAAACTTAAAGCCCCAAAGTCAGTTTTTTGAATTGCAACGAATTACGTTTCTTTCTGAAAATGTAAAAAAACAATACCGTCTCAAATAGCCTTCCCCCAATATGCATAATGCAATAGATGAATGTCGAAAGATTTCTAATGTCATGGTAAAATAACATAATACTGTAATCTGCATGAAAACAATCGAAAAGAGGCAGGAGTGCGAATTTTGGTTCTCTGAAGCAATTAAAACGGTAGAAACGATTGGCATTCATGATCGAAATACTTTGCCATTGTACTCGAAACTCCTTGTACAACGTAACATTTGATTCCTTTAGCCTTCTGACGGACAATTAAACTCTCGACCACCATGGAGACGAACGGGAGAAGAAAGAACAGGTCTACTTTAAAATTTTTGACAATTGTTAAACGTTTTATACGATTACGGAGGAAAACGAAGTTTAGCGTTACGCAAAACATCGACATCGTCTGGCAAATTGCATGATCCTAAATGCAAAGATTGTTCCGCAGTCATTACGATATAGTTATTTGCACTTGCACGTAAAAATTAAAGTCAAGAGATTGGAAAAATAATAAAACTGAGCAAATGAGCCGTGACAAATCTCAAATAACGCGAGGAGACGAAAGTACATCTCATCCGAAGAATATATATCATAAATTGATGGACCGAAGAACAACATCTAATGTAAATATCAAACATTGCGTTAATCACGGACGATTGTGTGACTGGCGCAAGCTTGGGACGATCACCCGAACCTTCTCGCCCGGCTTCTGGTCCACCGATCATGAGTTTGTGCTCTGGTAATTACTTTGCACGGGATCATTTCGAATATTCTTTGTTTGGCGTTTTTCAGTGCACCAAAACAAAGCGTATTCCAAAGCTGAGCAATAATTGGACGGTTTCATTGAATATAAAACAGTAATTCTTTTGCGGTTTTCACAATTCGATGAGTCCACCTAAAGTGGTTAATTTCGACGTTATCCACAATTTCGACAGTGCACCTCTTGTGCGCATCTCGCGGACACGACAAATGATTGGGGTACGGCATTCGTCTGCAAAAGATGCGCCACCAGCCGATCGTCTGGAAGATTGCTGAATTACGTTTTCCCTCCGTGATTATTTTTACACACGCCTGACACCAACTCTCGCCCGTTGCACCGCTGAGCAGCACTCGGACATTAACAATATCGAATACCAGCGGCTGGATCCGAAATTTCAATATTCTCCAAAGGATGTTGACCATGAACGAAATCTTATTTCCATACAATCGTGCAGAGAGTCCTTTGGAAACGCTTGTAGCTTCTGAAAATTCTACCTGTTCATGAGTATGCATGAGACGAGGTATTTCCGAATGTAATTCTAATGGTGAATTTTTTTTTTTTTTTTCTTTCATTCGCAGTTTCAATAAACATCTCGTTTCACCGGTATCGATGACTTATTAATAAGAGCAATCATTTAACAATAAACTAATTACACTCATTTACGGTAAAATATTACTTTAAGACTAATTTCCTTGGATGCGATTACATCGGGTGATCTAATGATTTTTGGCCACTTAAAACTCCTTAATATTAATGAACTAATAGCTTCATACCGGTAATTTCATTATTAAAATTGATATTATAAAATCCTGTTTATCAATATCAGACCGTAGCGTAATAACATGTGCCAATTAGCCGTTATAAAGTAAGCTAAATCCCATTTATAAAATAATACGGTTTTTAATAAATTACAACTTGAATATTCTGCTCGTGAAGTAATGAAATCTTTCATTAGAAGACTACATTAATATGGTATTAGGGTTATGATCTAAGGAACAGCGGCTGCTCAAATAAGAATGTTGCATATTTAATTTAATTTTAGCAATGACTTGAATTATCTTAATCGTATATTTTCACGTCAGCTTGTTATTTAAAATCAGGCTCAGCTATTATTCTAGTTAAGGTCCGAAGAGGTCTTTTATACAAAAAATTCGGCTCTTATTATAATTGTGACCCTTGCATCCGTCAAAGGCAGTGAGAATTATATATATACATCTTTTTTTTTGGAACAATTTTTCGTTTTTATCTTTTAATTGTTATTGTTATCATTTTCGCCGTGACAGTTCTCACAGGGGCGTGTCTGAAGTTCGTTTCTGAGGTTTTGACACGGGAATTTGGACTGCATGTGACACCACGAAGACAGTGACGGGCATCTTGCTCGCTTTTCATTTAAAATTTCCCCCACGTCCCTGCACCGGGAAAGTTTGAGAAAATTAAGAGCTTTGAAGGTGTCCAAGTATTCGGGAGGAATTGCATTACAGAAATTTTCCAGTTCGGTATGACTCCTCTCCTCGATCAATACGATTTGTTTTCAAGCGTTCCTTTTCTTTGTGGTTTTTTTTTTCCTTTGACAAGTCAAGATCAAGGATGCGATCTCCGATACCTTCTGGGATGGTAACAATGGAAATCGGCTGATGAAACATTGGCAACTGAAGAAATTACAAGTAAAGGCTAACCGAACGAGTTCAGCGAGATTGATGTGCGTTATGATGACCAGGAGCTCAAATTCGTTTTCCGTAACTGAAGCATCTCATTTCGGGTCCGAGTTATAGTAATTTCACATCTCAATTTACAATACCGAAATGAGAGTGGATCATAAATTTATAATTTTATTACTTTTTGCTATTATCGCTTGAATGATTCCTTTATGACGCCACGGGTATGCTCCGGACCGACGCGGAATTTAACTGTCGTAAGAGGCACCACGACTAGCGAATTCATTTCTCCTTAAATATTATTAAAAATTATTAAGTAAATTTATTTAAATTATGCATAATACAATCATCTTTTAACGCTGTCGCTTGCGTTTACATCACTTCCATAATCACCCCGACGCTAAATACGGCTCTGAGAAGTGGAGGCCTTGCTTCTTTTTCAGATCTGGTACCAAAACAACGAAACTCAGAGCTTCGTCATTCGGAAAGCCGTCGTCCACGAGATCTGGTCCGCGAACTGGGGAAGGCTCGACAGTTCCTGCGACAACATTTATCCGTCTCTCATAAGCTGCCCGGCTCCCGTGCAAAGGGAATATGAAAACGAAATTCCCGTTGGGGTCTCCTTCGTTGACGAACACTGCAACGGGAGCGACACGCACCTCGGGATCAAACCTCCGAAGAAGTCCACCCGAAGTGGCATTCCTGACGGTCAAGCATTCGTCGTCTGCGTGAAACCTCTGAACTACACGAGCCACGTGAATAACGAGTCCCTCGTCGAATGGATAGAACTGAACGCCAGGCTTGGAGCGAAGAAAATCGTCGTGTTCGTGAACAACCTCCACAGAATCGACCTGAACATTCTGAAGCATTACGAGAAAAGCAGCATCGTCGAGGTTCACAGGTTCGAACCCCCCGTTTCGAACTGCAGATGGCGGAGCTACGAACAGTTCCTCTGGCGAAAGAGGAAGATGGAAATCATCGCGTACAACGACTGCTTTTACAGGAATATTTACGAAGCCAAGTTTGTTATACCTCTGGACATAGATGAAATTATAGTACCAAAAATGGGTAATAATTGGTACAATGCCTTCGTCGCTCACTTCGGTGATGAACTCGGGGAAATGAAATGGCCGAGAGCAGTGGACAAATACGCTTCTTTCTCGGTGAGAAACGTTTACTTCTTTGCCGATTACCCCAGGGAAGCAATCATTCATAATTTAAAGTTACCGAAAGGAGGCCGGAAACTAGTCAGCGCTTTGAAAAGGCAGCAAACCCTAGGACCCCGGGACAGCATCTTCAAAAGGGTCGTCCGCAGTACCAACTTCAGTCCAGAAAGCGATTCCATCAAGAGCTTTGTTCACGTGCCCGGGACCCTCTCCGTCTTCAATCACTATGCCTTTCACGTACTGGGCGAGGCTTCCAGGCAGTACATACTACCGGAAAGTGTGATGCAGCTCAATCACTACAGGAGCTACTGCGATCCCTTACTGATAGATGGCTGCCACAACTTTTTGAAATATCTCACGGTGGATGACAGCTTGGAAAAGTTCAGAAACCAAATTTCACACGTTAAACACGATTTGGAAATATAGCTTTGTTCTTAAACCGAATCTAGATTTTGAGTTTTGTTAAAGTGCGATTATTGCAACGTTATCAGAATATAAACTGTTATCACAAGTTTCGATTTATGAAAGAAGACGTTGTATGAAAAGAAGGATCAAAATGTGAGCGATGGCATATGAAAACGGTTGCTCAAAGGAGCCGACTAACAACGCCGTGGCATTAATTACAAATTTAGTATCTAATTTTATTGCAATTTAAAATACACCCAGACATCTTATAAAAATTCCTTTATGAATTAAAAAAGGATCATCCGAGAGCTATAAGCCAAGAACAAGTAAATTGCTATTTATTTAATACGGTTTCTTTATTAAGAAGGTGCAATTTTCGCTTCCTACACTGTAAATCTCTTGACGCCCCATTTTAATTTCATCGTACTTAAAACTTGTACATCAACACTCCGCTCGCTCCTGCTACGACGCCTTCATAGATGTCGGTTAACATTTAAATAATTTAATCAAATAAAAAGATCTATATTTATTTTATAGCACATTTACATAAGTATGTTGAGAAACTATGTAAAAGTAACAGTTGAAACCTCGTTCGCCACTTGATATTGTTTCCTCTTGATCTCTCATTTTAATGTCAAATCAAATCCATAAAACAGGCAAACATTCCAAAATGTACATCTTCAAGTGAAAATCCATGGGAAAAAGTGACTAATGACGTGCAGCCATGAATAAGCAAACGAAAGGAGTTGTCGGAAAGTGAATAATTCATATCGTGTACGCAGCACGGGAAAGAACAAAGCATGCATTTGGTCGTTATGGACTTCGGTTGTTTCGCGACTCACAAATGTCAGTCCCGCAGCTTCCGCGGCGTAGACGACTCCACCGAAATCCTTTTGCGCACAAAAAGTAAAAGTTGCGTCGGAAAAATGCAAACTGTTTCCGCAGGGCCGGTCAAACCGAAACCGGAGACGGAAGCGGAGCCGACCGCCGAGCTCGCTTCCATTTGAAGCGCTGCGGGGCTTTCCACGATGCCCCAAAGTGCAAACCGATTTCCGGCCCATCCCGCGGCGAGGCCCCCCCCCCCGGCTGCCGGGGAAGCTCGCGGGCCGAGCGTGTCCATAACCGATGGGATTAGCGCTCGGCGGAGAGCTTCGGTCACGCGACGTCGCCGGAAAACCGGTAATCACGGATTTGATTGCTTCCAAAACGCGAGTACCGTTTTAGGTAAGACTCCTCCATACCTGCCTTTCCCATGAGAAATAACCTTTGCGTTTAACATTTATTTTAATCAAATTACAGGGCAAAGCGATGCGGACGACGAACAAAATTTCAGATATTTGAGAACGAGATGCGTCTCACCTCTTGGGACAAGAGGTTCGCGGCCACCGGCCGTTTGCAGTGCCTGCAGCGATCTTCGACCAGGGAGAGCGCCTCGCAGATAACCGAGGCGAAGATTTTCACCGCTGGAGATCGAACGCAGCCTCCTGCCTCCAGCCTGAGGCAGCTAACGGCAATTCGAATGGTTGTCGCCGTGATGCGCGGCAAATGGCGGGATCGGCACGGTTGCGATCGAGATGCGACTAAGGCCCCGCGCGAGATACCTACACCGCAAATTTCGCAGACCGTGGCAAAAGCTGTAAAATTTGTGATTGCACTTTCTCAGTGCAAAACTGTACGAATCAGAAGTGCCTTCGTGAAAGACAAATTTCGCTGTATTTTAAACGGCAAAAAAGCTCCCGGTGCTCGAAATGTATCCGAGGGAAATTCTGGTGTTGCCAGAAGAAGAAAATTCGTTTCCACTCTGGGGTTGCGATCCTGGATCTCATGACGGAGCTGAATCGAGTCTTTTTACGCATCTCTTATTCGATGCTTGCAGTAATTTGGCTACATAATTGTTTAAAAAAAATTTTTCAATTTCCGAATTTGCGGAAACTGGATAAGATGGACAATGCAAATACAAATTTTCCATTAGTGCAATTTGTAATGATCGATTCATCAAATGCAAAATCTGATAAAACTCGTAAAAATTTTCTTTAATGTGCATAATTGTTTCAGTGATGCGATATGCATCACTTAATTTCTTTTTCACTGCAATATTGAAGTTCACATTGCAGCAAGTGGACTATATGCTAAAATGATTAAAAAAAAAGATTATCTGCAGTTAAAAATGCGTGTATTAATCATGTTGCAGGCACAATCGAGGAGACAAGATTAAAAAGATACGATTATTGCAATTTTTCCCTTTGTCTTCGAAAGCAATATCCATGTGGAACATATCCATCATACAAAACGCGATAAATTTTTTGATACTGAATGGTTCCCCAAAGAAAGTAATTCGCCGGCATGTTTTTTTGCCTGTTAATCGGATAAGTTTTATATTCCGAATTCCCCAGATAAATTTAACCGAAAACATTGCTTTTACGATTGCCTTTTCGCACAGCCTTTAACACAAAAACCTTTCTTAAGCCCAGAGCTGAATCACGGCACCACCACGTCGTGTACTACTGAAGAAATCTTATGCTGACGCTCTTACATCGCAGATAACTGCCAGTTTACACATTATTAGATCTACGCTCCACAGTTGCAGTTCATCATTGCGAAACAAAATTCAAAATTTGCGTTGAATAATCTCATGTTACTGTTCTGTCGTTACCATTAAAAAACAGTTTTATTATAATTCTTTAGTAATGATCTACTACGGATAAAAAAATTCTCAAACCGCAATACATAAATGTATTCTTGTGGTTTGGAAAGCTCCGAAAATAATTTCTTTTATCGCACCAGATGACGAGAAACTGTAAAAAATATTTTCGGAGAGAAGGCGGATAATCCTAACTGTCCATCAACGCCTCATCGACGACAAGAATCTGTTGCCACGTCTCAACGACCTGCCTAACTGTATGCTTTCTTTTAAAGCAATAGTTAAATATATGGTTATCTTTCGATAGTTTTTCAAAGTAATGTAAACGTTAGTGTGATTATCCTAATTCTGAATCGAATTTTCTGTGAATATTATTTATTATGAAAAAAGAAAAATTTTCAGAGCTTTTTTCTGTCGTTTTTAATAGTGCATTACCTGCAATTTATGAGACTTTGTTTCCTATGTTAATCCATCAAAGGGAAATGGCATAAAATAAGTATTTTGTATGCAAAACTTATCTCTTAAATACAATTTCTCTGATTTTGTCTCACGTAAATTAGGCTTGGAAAAGGAGGAAATTCCGGTACCACTTTCATGTAAAATTTCATGAAAAGTGAGGATATCCAGTGACGCGATGTGGGTCTTATTCGAATAATCACAGATATATCTACTGATGATCATGCCATTAGCAGATAACCAATTTCCACCTACCTTGAAGATTCGTTCGCGTTGGATCCATTCCTGTTCCAAGGCAACCGCCTCCAGTTCCAGCCAGATCTTAACCTGCTATTGCCATCCCTGTCTTCTGGATTTGGAGTGTATAAATTTCCAATTCTGCCAGAAGACCAAAATCTGAAATTATTCCATAAACTATTATATTACTAACCTAAAGCAAGATCTTTTGATTTTTTTTTTATAAAATCAGCATCTTAATTCTATTTTCTTAATTTCTATCTTTCGATTGCCACTCAATTTTGTTCGAATATTTTTACGTAACTGAAAATTTATTACGAATAAACAATAACTCTCTGAACAATATTAGCAATCTTTTCCACGGCTCATACCCAAAAATCGATAGATTCTGACCCACAAATAATTAATTACGTCGTGAAACACAATAAAATTTCTCTTATTGTTGCAGCATTCATTGTATTAATGTATATAAACCACGATACCTGTTTCCCATTAGTTCCCAAGGAAAAATTTCGTGTGGCGGAGGCGGATATCGACAATCATCGCAGCAACTGCAATAATGAGGATTCCTCTGCTGTCGATACAGATATCTGCACCTCATTTCCAATTGTGTCCAGTACATCTTCTTCTTCTCATGACTGAAAATCGAAAAAGAATACATCACTCGTACCTTGATGAAAATTTATAATTTCAACTGTTATGCATGAAGTTTAAAGCTTCACTGATTTCAAATAAAAAATTATTCTGAAGAACATAAATATGGTTGCAGTATTATATTCTAGTTGGTTGTTGGAATTTGGAATGCAATCATTAAAGTATTTCTTACGATCCATGGAGACCAGGTTACATACCTGAGAAGCTGATATACTAGCATACAGCTAAATATGCATACCAGAATTCCAATCACAGACAAACCGAAAATGGCACGAAGACATGAGTATAATGCGCCATGAATTACTTCGCAGTCAGGCGTAGAATTAAACACAAATTTTATACCTAAAATTATATATTTCAATAATAGATTATTATGTTATAATCTGGTTATTGGTAGTATCATCAAAGCAAAATTGAAAATGCTAAAATTGCGACATCAAAAGAAAAATACTTATACCCTTTTTTACTAACCAGATATGGTTTAATATTAATAAAATGTACACTTAGAAAAGGAGTCTTTCCAGCAATAAAAATTGCGTTAACAACACATACCCAGTTATGAGTTCAACAATCAACATTAATGTAACACGTGATACATTTATCCAGAATAAATCCCCCTACCCTGATTCTGTCTATGTGACGTATATAACATAAACCAAATAAAACAAATCGTAATATATTAATAAATAAAATAACATAAACACTACAGAAACTACAAAAAACAAAAAATAAGGATGAAAATTATTGTCAATCCAAATGTTCCTCAAAAAAATATCTTAGGATAAAATTATTTGCTGTTTTTTTTATCAAATCTAATTTTTTATCAGATTTTTACGTAAAACTTCATCATGAATTAACCAGCGAGTCATATATAAATCTGTTTTTCTAATGAGAAAATAATGATCAAGAAACAATGTAAATGATTCAGCAACTGATACTTGAAATTCATGTTAAATGTAACAAAAATTACAAGAATAAATTTTCCTTTCCTAAATCTCTTCTTTTTTCAAAGCATTTGAACCTTAATGGATGAACCTTCCCATTAACGAAGTTTTGATATCAAACTAAATCCGCGAAAATGTCTGTCCATACTGACCTTCGTCCGAGGACCTGTCATTGTCTAATAATACCGAGTAGCACGTGCAGCTTTGTGTCTTCTGTGTGTAGAGACATTCCCTGAGAGTCTGAAGTCTGTTCATGTGGATGACCGTCGTCGTAACCGTCACCGAGACACACAACACGGCACAGCAAAGGCTGCACACTCCGCACAATTTCATTAAAAAACTATTCCTATTCTTTCTACATGCCAGGCAAATTATGAGGAATCCCGTCGCCATTAACTGAAAAGGAAGAAAAACAAATGTCAGGACATTTTTTAAAACTTTTTTTTTTTCTCTTTTGCGCCACGTGAACGATGACATTTTATCTGACGCCGAAGATTACGGGAATCAATAAACGCGATAAAATGCAGCAAAGGCGAGAAAGCTGCCTGCCGGATCGAGACGTGCAGCAGCCACGGCAAACGGCAAATGCCCATCGCCGAGCCTTCGAAATCGCTTAACTTGCACGAAACGATTGACATTTAGCATGATTCCCCCCGTTTGGAAGTGTTACTTGTAGTGATATGGTAGACTATTAATTTTTATTGTTATTGTAAACAATGCTTTACTTTTGCATACACTTCTCAACTACCATCAAAAGTTATTGCAGGCCTCGTTGATACCTTAGCATAACATCCAAGAGCGTCAGTTGTTCTATTACGCGTATACGATGACTTTCTTCCTGTTACTAAAATTGTGTTATCCAGATCAGTTTCCACATCCTTTATGTATATTAACATCATGATTTGATACTGCCGGCCAAAGCAACTGTTCCTTAAACTTCTTTCACAAAATATACGTCTCTACAAAATGACAGTAATGCTTTCGGCTGCAATTCATCAAATGGCACCGTTCGAACGGGCACGAATTTTTTAAAGAAAAGGATACTTTTCCAGTTCTGCAGCTGAATTTTAATGCATTGACACTGATAAGTGTTTTGCTTTCGTTATCGCTAGAATTTAATTCGAAAAACATTTTTTTTTTTTTTTTTTTTTTTTTTTTTTTTTTTTTTTTTTTACTACTTACCATTCCAGAAGGGACGTACGTAGGTATCGTTTCGAAATGATTTAAAGACGATGTGTAAGACTTGAGCATAAAATAGACTGTCAGGAACAGGGTCCCCAGCAAAATGCTAAGAGACCCGCAGGCCGTGCATAAGAATACATATTTTCTCAGGCCACTTGCCCAGCAAGATCGGGAAGGCGCTGAAAAAAATAAATATAAAATTACCACACCATTATAAAGACATACTGGAATAGGTTTCAAATTCGGGAAAAGCATCGGGAAAAATCAAAAGTGGAAATCTTTTCGCTTAAGAAATCCGGAAAGCCAAAATAGATACATTCACTTGCGGATAACCGTCGCATTTTTTGAACGGTATCCACCAATACGGGACATGAATCCTCATCATTTAATGTCACACAAAATCATTAAGTAAGACTTAAAATTTGTAATAAAAAATAGGCGGAAATATAATCGCATTAATAAAAATTTGATCAGGACCTATATTCAGGCAAAAATACATTAATTTAGTATTTTCAAAACTTATTACAGAATCGGCCTTTATGCCTCAAACATCCTATGCTGCCGCAAATGTGGAAAAGTGCAAAATAAGCTAGGCCGAGCCCCGGATTAAATGCGAAAGGAAATCGAATCAGGCCGAATACACGAAACTCAATCTCAGCATCGTGAAAATCCTTCTGATTGACCAAAATGTCGAAGAGCAACGAACCACAAAATGGTAGGGCGTGTACGCTACGTTACTCTTCATGTAAAAGGATTTCGTATAAACCGTGCTCAGACATACAGCAAAAACGTAAGTGACCAAATATAGCGGAAGAGATATCAACCGTCGTGCAAAACATGCCAGTTACTCTCGCATTAACAATTCACATCATTAAAAAATCACTACATTACTCTCTGTAGCATTACAAACTCTGGGCAATCGTTCCGAAAAGTAATTTTCCTCCTGCTAGAGGAATCTAAAAGAAATCAATAATTATTAAATATCAGTTCCTTTATCAATAATAATGGATTACGTAAAACAAATAATTAACCTAATTTGAGTAGCAAGTTATTTGCACAATGGCAATTAACAAATCTTAATATTCTCGACAATTATGAATTGTTCTGAACATTACTGAACCTGAATTTTCAGATGAGTACCTGGTGTTGCCACATGCTCCGGAACCTGATATTCGACGACTCTCATTACCGGAAAACCATGCATTTTTACGTGTATCCGAAGCAACTACGTAAAAATCTTTTCTTTTATACGATGACTGTTTCAACGACACACAGCAAACGTACATTTATACATTGCACTTATATTCCTCGTGCTTTTTCATTACGTAAAATGCATGGTTTTTTTTTTTCCAGCAGAAAAGGCAGGGCCTCAACTGCTCAGTTATACGCATTCAATCACATTTTTTACAAAACAAATATTAATTTTCACTATTAATACAGAAAAATATCAAAACGAATCCCATAACGTTGAATTCCTGCCCTCGGTCTCACACAATCTCTTTACAAGTTCACTTTCAAAACGGAATAAGCGTCATTCAGGGGTGGAACAATAAACTTTTCTCGTTTTCTTCCGGGCACGAGTCTTGTCCGAAGGATTAATTTATTAAAATTTCACATTTTGCGAGCGCACATCCAACGTAATTGCAATTATTATAAATAAATTTATTGCATCGAGTAGGAGTCTCGACACACGAAGTCCGCGGGAGATCAACAGGTCCGACTGAAACTTTAACATTTTGCGTAAATCCGCGAGCGATATTTTGTCAAAGAACAAAAACGGAAGAGCCCGGAGCCGGAAGTGCGAGGTTCCCTTCCGGTACGGCGGGTGAAGGAAGGAGATCGGGATCGGAAAATAGATTTAGAATCTTATAAAATTGCACCCTTCATCTGCGTTTATCAATCGATAAACCGTTCCCTCCAGGCCCGCTTCTGGTCCTGGAATTCTCCATCAGATGGCGGAATCGTCGGCGTTCGTTCGAGAAGGATCTCGCCGAGATCGACGTCCGGGAATTCGAGACTCCGAAAAAAAGTGTCCGAAAATGGGGCACCGCCCGAGATCATTTTTCCGCTCCGAGGGGGCCACTCCGGGGGTTTCCGGTCCCCGGGGCCCTTCCCTCGGGAGCAAGTCGGGCCCGGGATCGCCGATTCGGGGGAGGACGAACCGCTTTCGGTTGCAGTCCGCCGTTCTTCTCAACCGGCTTAGCCCTCGGCCGGTACCGCGCTTTTCCTTTTTCCGGTACAATTTCAACGACTTTTATTCCGACGCATCAAAGCGGCGACCCAGTTGCCAGCGGATCAGGAACACGGAAAAAATGCCCGGCATCCAACTGAAAAACTCGTTTAAGCAATTATAATTTTATTTTCCCATTAAAGAAAGGATAATTATGCTTTATTACTGCATCCAAAAGGTAGGTGGTGTTGTGATATTAATTTCTCATCTGAAACATTTTAAAATTAAATGATTGCTGCTCTTCGAGGGCTTTCCATTTCATTGTTTCTGATATTTTTATTTTTAAATCTTCTTCCCTTCGATGCGGGAGCATGAAAAGTTTATGCTTTTTAGCGTTCAAAGCAAAGAGGAAGTTTTCGAGGCGAAGACAAACGCGTCGAGAGTGGCCCCCGGGTTTTTCATTGGGAGTGTCAGCAAAGTCAGCACTTCTTCAGCCTTCCAACGTGCGGTCGGAAGCTCGTGCGAAATTTATTCACCGCGGTCGCAATCGAAGTCGCCAAAATGCGATCCTGCGACTTTCGGTTGCCGACACTTCGCTAAGGACCGGAGGTCGCGGTTCTGCGCTGCGTTCTGCACTTGTCAGCGAAGTCTGCAATCAGACAGACGCTTTTATGTTTGATCTTACGTTAAATTTCGCGTCCTTTGGTTCTCGATCCGAGCATTAAAAATAAAGGTCCGGATAATTTCGTGCGCGAGTCCAAATGATCTGCGCGTCCATCTCTCATCGAGATCAGCGTTAAAATTTATCTGTCCCCGAAAGTAAGGGCAACGCCGGACCGACAGATCCCGGCTGCGGATTCAACGACCACGATGATTTATGACTCTAAATTACTACTTTAGGAGATGAATTGTCTGCCAGGTTAAGCTTGTGAAACGTTACGTAAAAAAATTACCATTTCTGGGTGAGTTTAACTTTCATCTCTAATTATCATTGTAAGCGCTTGTGGTTGTTTTTCGGGAAAGCGGAAAATCTCACTTTGAATGATGCAGTACGGATGTAAATCTTGACGGGGCGGGGATGCGCAGCGCGACGAAACGCCCGGGTTTTCGGCAGATCGAACGTCAACGGGTTAGGTTACCCTTGTTCGTTATCATCCGCCGCGCCAAGCGATGTTCGCCGCTCTTGCGAACGTGAGCTTTAGACGAACAGCGGGGGCGCCACGATTGGTCCTCCGCAACCGCCAAAGGAGGATGCACCCCCATCGATCCAATTACTTCCGGCAATGCCGACGGAGAACGTTTCCCGATAAAGACCTTTTCCGCTCGGTCTCTTCCGCTCGCTCTTTCACCTAACCGCAAAAGACCGCGCTCTGCGTCCCTCCGAGACTTCTTCGGCCGCTGGTCGCGAAGAGTGGATGCGGCACTTGCACCCGGACTCCGAGCCATTTCGGATTTACGCGGAGAGTTCTCGAAACGCAAAATGTCGGAAAGGACGCCTCGACCGATCTCGCGCCCGGCACGAGCGGGCAGCAGCATCAGATTTGCGCGCGTTAAGTAAATCGGCACTGCGAGGCTTCTTTTGGAAAGCAAAGCATGCATCGCAATCTCACCTCTCCGGAAGCCCTGCTGGAAGACGTTCTCTCCAGTCGCCGCATCGCAACTGCAGTTGCAGGCCGGGGTCTGCCCGCTTCTCGGAGGCGGTCTCGGCGGCAGTGCCGGAGGCACGCACTCTTCCTCTCCGACGTCGTTTCCTCCTTTGGTCGCATCTTTCCCGTCGATTCTCACTCCCTCCTCCATTCCTTCCATCATCTTGCGGTTTTCCCCGTAAATCAGCATGCCGCTCACGTCGCTTTTCTCCCCGCTTCCGTCGCTTCCCTCCGTTCTCTCCCCCGCCTTTCCGTTAACGCCGTCGTCTTCGTCGACGGGAGCCTGATCCTCCGCCTCGTCCGCCATTTCCCTCGGATTGGTCATTCCTCGGTCGCGTCTCTCATCCCTCGCGAAATCAGTTCGGAGCTCTCTCTTCCGAGAGCAGAAACCTTTTCGTCGAACACCGTCTCCCGCCGAAACGCCGCGCAGAATCCTTTCTTCATCCCCTAGCGGTCCGGAATCGTTTCGCTAACATCTTCCGCACATTTTTCCACCCTGGAAACGAAAAAACCGTTAAAAAAGCCACAGCCAGTGAAAAACCCATCACTTAACCACAAACTGTGCTCCTATTTCCTGCAAACTCATTTCGGGCAGCTCGAGCCGCTCGCCTTAAGTTGCCGTCGATCTCGGCTGATGCGCTTGCGGTCGAACCCGTCTACTCAGGTTCGTGCGCCAGGTTCTCAGCGTACTTTATCGATGAATAAAAATCGCATATTTAGCTTATTACGGTGCCGATGCCCAACGGAGAGTGCAGATCCGAGGTTTGTCTCGCAAGTTCGTCCGGAATTCCAGCGCCGCCCGAAGACGACGCATTCGCGATTATTTCTGCCCGATTTTCGCTCGAACCGCGACGAAACGAAAGCGCCGGGGGGGCGTCCCGACGGCGGGGAACGAAGCGGATTCGGTTTGGCGAAAGGGCGAATCGCCCGGAGCGGGCGCCGACGGACCCGAAGACGGACGACGCTAAACATCCGGATCCTCGACGAGCGCAACCGGCGAAAAAAAAAGAGACGCGTAAAACTCTGTGTACCTGCTTACGAAATCTACCTGGTTCCTCGGGAATCGACGCCCAAAAATTTAACAATTTCACGGGCGAATCGCCGCCTTACTTCATCCGTCTTTCTCGGGCCGTTCGGTAATCCTTACGGCATTACAACTTCGAGGGGAAAGGTAATAACAAAAGTTCAAGACCTAAGAAAACGAAAACTTTTATGCGGAATCCACGGCAGAAGCCACCGATGCAGAATTTTCTTTTTTGGGCAGGGGCGCAAACCGCGGGAATCCCGATCTTCGTTCGCCTCGGCGGTGCGCGCTTTCGCGTGCTTCCCCGGGGGTTTGCGGCCACCGCTCTGAAATGGACATTTTGACATCAGCTGAAAATGAATCGGCTTCAAAGTTAATTTCCCGCTGCCGAATTTTCATCAGTTCTGCCTTCGAAAGGGAAAACGCTTTGACGGATCCTTAATTTTAAATCATTCCGATGTTTAAATTCCAAAGGAACTGATTCAAATTGAGAAAAACCCGCTTGAATTTTCGCGTTTGGGAGCGACGCGAAGCGAAAGACGTTTGCACGGGTTTTAAAGCCGAGCGAAGTTCGAGCTTTTTTTTCTTTTTTGGGTCGGATGGCCAGGCGCCCCGACGATTCGGAGTATGCAACTTTGCGTGCTTCGAAGATCGAAGGCGGCGTGCTCCGGTTCCAAGGGGTTTCGAGGCTCGGGAGGAAGGCGGAAATCCTTTTCCTTCGATTCCGCGCTCGATGACGGACGCCTCGCGGGTCTTCCCCGCCCCGAAACGAGGTGCCATCCCCTGACGGAACCCCAAGCGCCGCGCAGAGAGATCGCACGTTCCCCTGAGGAACGGTTCGCGAAGCGGAAGAGGAAGTCTCCGCATCAACAAAGGCTCGATCGTGACAATGGCAGCGCCCGAGAAACCCTCGAGGGAGACATCTGGCACGTGCCTGATGCGGGGAGGGTTTGACAAAGGCGAAATCGTCTTCCCGTTTGCGACCCTCCCCGCCCCGCGATCACGTTCTCGACGACCTTCCAGGGTGGGTTTCCTCTCGACCCGGGCGAATTTCGACTCCTTCTCGGACCGACCGGCGGGAGAGGCGTCTTCCCCCGGCGTCGAAGGATTCGCACTGGAACGGACCGCAGCTGCCGCAAAAGCGAAGGGAAAACGACTCGGTCGTCGCAAAAAATTTCGTTAACGATCTCCGGCCGGTCGGCCGCAAGCTAGAAACGGGCGGAACCGGAAGGAGTTTTCCCCGCGTGCACTCCGCGTCGAACGGTTGCGGCTCGACATCTGCCCGACGACCGTTACTGCACGAGCCACGAGCAGAGCGGAAGCCCGAGTGGTTGCGCCCGTGCTTAGCCCGTGGGGAGCGGCGTCGCGGGGTCGGGGCTCGCGTATCCCCCGTGACAGTTTGGCTTCGGACGAAGCCGGAGAGGAGCGCGCGCCCGGCGTGGAACCATTTAACTGGTTCTTTTTCTCCAACGAATGTTTCGTGGATCGCGTCCCACGGGCTCGCTGGAGGCGCAGCCGCATTGAAACCGAGGGCTTTTCCGCGGGGCGAGCGTTTCCGGTTGCGGGAGGCGGAGGCCGTTCCCTTCGGAGGCGCCCGGGGCCGCGAAGCCCCGCCCGGGCGACCGGAGGAAAACGCGGTTTCCGGCGGGGGCGCGACGGGAGGAGGGAAACGGGTTTCACCTCGCGAGGGCGAATCGGTTCGTTTCTCTTTCTTCGCAGGGCTCTCGCGCAGAAACACAAAGGGAGCAGGCCCTCACAGAAGTTGGAGTAGACCCTAAAATGTAATACCCTATTTATAGTACGAATCCCGCATTTAAATTTGTCGTTCTTCCAGTCAGTTTTCCCAACTTAACTTCCTCAGTTATTTTTTGACTGCAACCGGTGGAAATGTGAATTGTCTGTTTCTCGTACATTTTTACAAGTTTGAGGAAGTGGCATGTCGGAGGTCTGGACAATTTGGACATTTCGTAACTAGAGGTATTTTCAGCTTTCCGTTTTTTTCTAATCCGCTGGAAGTCGGCGTCGGGCCGATTCCCATGAGTCGAACCTTTCCAGCGACGCACTCGCGAAGGATCAATCGGAGCGTCCACCTCACCTCGGTGACAACCTCGGGGATCCCGAATCATCCTTCCCGCGGGGAATCCCGCAGGGCCGACTGCACGATCCCGATCCTTTCCGCAGTTCAACTCGGAACGATTTGAGTGCAAATAACGCCGGAACGACAGCGGCAAACTCGTTCGGCGTCTCGCCGGAATCAAAGGGACAATATTACAAGCGAATCCATTTGCGCGACTTTTATGCCTGTTGCTTGCAACGGTCGCTCTCCGCAATCCACGCTGCGGATCTGCCGACGTAAAAAACCTAACCCCTGCCACCCGCAACGCGACAGCGGGAGACAAAAAAGAAGATTGCACTTGCAAATCTTCCGGTAACCTTTCTTTCGGTTGCGGCGTGCCTGGATGATGGCCGGACCCCGAACCGATGCCCCGCTGCACGTTTAATACGGCAATTTTAACATTCGATCCTGGAACCGGACTGAAAATCCTGTCGGACGGGCTCCAATTTGACCTAACCGAAACCCGCTCCCCGATTCTTTGACTGCTGCACTCCTCTGGAGGAAAATCCGACGTTCTCCCCCTCGGAACGGCATCCGAACAAGGAAAATGACCCGTTCGGTCATTGCGCAATGCAGGAAAGCGAAATGCGCCCCCCCGGAAAATGCAAAGAATTCGGAAACACCTCGAAAGTGGATTCTTCACTGTTTTCGTATGGAAATTCCAGCATGAGACCTAAGGTTTTTATCGGGTGCTCTCCTCGACGTGAAAAAAAGGGCCGCCTCCCGTCAGGGGCACGATCCTCGGGGCTCTTTCGCCGCAACCTGGCGCCGCTGCAGGTCCATGCAAGCGAATGCACTTTCCCGGATTCTGCCGCGGGGGCACTCTGGAAAACAAGCGTCACATTTTAGGATCCTTCGAACTGTCCAAGACATTCAAAATGCTGGTGAATCTCGAAATACCTTTTTCCACGTCCGACGGACGTCCACCCACAGTTAGTCGCACCGCTTGCATTCATGGGTAAAGGAAGCGGAAGGGCTGCAGAGCACCGGGAGGACGCTACAGGAATTCAACGATCGGAAAGGGAAATGACTGAAATTGCTGCGCCAGTTTGATTTTGAATCAACTCCGCTTAAATTTTCGTGGAGATTTGCCGTTCCAGCCATTGGCGTATTAAGAGCCATGTTTCGCCGGACAAAAAACCCATTTTTGCTCTAAAATTATGGAAAAAAGTAATCGTCAAAATTAAGACGCTTATTATTTGAGGTGATTATCCGAAACACATTCTGACAGTCTCAATCCGCGTTCTCACATCTTAAAACCCTAACGACAACAGCGAAATATTTCGATTATCTTTCGATGCCGTTCGCGACAATTTATGTAGCGGATGTTCCCAAAATTAAAAATTACTCACATATTATCGCTTGAAAATTCTTATCTGTCTGATTCCCACAGCCTGCAGTCGCTCCTTCAGCACGACGACAGTTCCGCAGACTCTTTGAAATTCCGCATCGGGTGCTGTCACTTTATCCTGCCTTCCGCAGTCGAATCAAACTGCGTTTGCGATTTGTTTTGGGATTATTTTACCAAATAACTGAATTTTTTTTTCAGGTCCTTCATCATGGCATCACCCAACGGCTACAACAATCTCGCTTATAATCATCAGTTCGATTCTTCCCTTTACGAGTACCAATATGTCCCGGAAACAGATCCGGATACGGAAAGAGAGCCGAACCGGGAACACGAACGAATTCATCTTGCCCATTCAAATTATCAGCAGGAATTTTCTGAAGCCTCCGAAGAGTTCGATGCAAGCGACGAAAGCAATCAATCCATCATAGTGGAGGAATGCAACAACCGCAGAATCACCCTGATATGTGAGAAAAGAAGCAGAATATACGAAGACGGCGACTGCAAGGGAGCCTACCACCATGACATATCGCTTGAATCCGAGAAAGATTACGAGTTTTCAAAAAAGGCCGCGAATCACGGACAGCAAGGAAGGCTGGAAACTGCTGCGCCATCCCACGAGGAGGACCACAATGGATTTTTTCAGGGCTACGAAACGAGAAGTGACAGGTTGGTAACCGTTTTGACTAAAAGAAGCAGGTCTCCGTGTAAAACATTTAAAATATGTGATTAAAGATTGTCTTTCCCGGCAGAAACAGAGCGTTCCATCAGTCGAACGGCAGCGTCCATCATCGGACGAATCGAATCCCGCAGCGACAACACAGATACGAGGAAATCTCGCAGTGTCAGGACACCGACATGAACAGGAACCAAAGTCAGCAAATTTCACGTCACAGATACGCAGAAATAACGGTGGACGAGAACGGGTACCCGAGTATAGGAAATGAAATCGAAATTGAACATAGTGAAAACGGATATAGAATAGTAAACAACGAAAATCAGAGAGAATTCTCTGTGAAAGCAATCCAAAAGCCAAGAGCTCCTAGTCCCATTAACCTAAGTTTTTCCCCAAATTTCAGTCCCAGCAAGACCTATCAGAGAACAATATCGCCTCATCCTCCAAATGTCGACGTTAATCTAATGCGACTATTGCCCACTAGTCCAGCATCCATCTCCAACAGGGGCATTCCTCATAACTCTATAGAAATGTCGGAGCTAAGTCCCCCCCAGCACACTCCTCACAGCAAAGCCAATCAAAGATTTTCTCTGGAAAGTCCGAAACGACAATTTCAAATCGACGCCCCTGATCTTCAGAACCAAATCAAGATTTCTGCCAAAAACACCAAGCTGGATAAAACGAATCACAGACGATATAAATCCGTGTCGGAGTCTAACTTTGAGGAACAACAAACCGGAAGAAACGTGACTCCCAAAGCAAGAGTTTCCGCTGCACAAATGTTCTATGCGAAAACAACTCCAAAGGAAAAGGCACCGAAAGGAAGAACGAATCCGGAATCCGAGAAGAAATGCGTGAGGCGAAATATTTCGAGTTCCTTCGTGAACTCCTCGGATTTGGACTCGATCGCGAAATGGAGCAGTCCTTACAGACCGACGACGGCAGAGGTGGGGAAGGCCAGAACAGCAATCATAACGCCAATCCTGCAGCGAAAAAGTAGAAAAAATGAAGTGAAAACCGGCGAAGATGTTATCAAATTCCAAAAGCTGTCACACACTTTCCAGAGCACCGGAAACCTGCACAAAGGCATGCCCGATGAGGACGATTTGGACCCCCAAACTCTCAAAACATTGGGCGAGGGCAGTCACGCCGCAAAGATCAAGCGCAACCGGAGCGTTCCAAACTTCGCACAGACGTTCGCCTACGAGGGAAGATTCAAGCATGCCGGAAGTGAATACCACTTCCGAGGGCAGCCAAAACCTGGCTACCAGTGCTCCCCGACGAAATCGGTGGACAGATTCTCGTCGGTTACTCGATCACGGATAAGTCTGATAGACCAAACAAAAATGTCCTGGTCTAATTCCGGAAACGATTTCCATTCTTCGGCTTCCGGTTGTTTGATCGTGGGAGCAGTAGTGCAAATCGTCACGTCAATCGCAAGCTGTGCCATCTGCTTCTACCTTTTCTCCAAAGTAAGACTGCACTCCCGCCACTATCGACCACTCCGCGGAATCCACCCGAGAAACCTTTAACTGCGGCTTACAATATTCATGTGATTATGTTTACAGCTTGGCAGAAGATACTACTTAGATTTCGGGATTTTAGCCGGTTTCGTGAATCTCGTACTCGGTGTGCTGGGCTTTCGATCGCAATGCTGGAGATGGCTGCCCAACAGGAACTACGTTTCAGGTGGTGATTCCTCTCGGAGAAAATGTCACTTGACCGAGATTTTTATTCTAAAAACTAATTCCACTCTTTTGCAGGTTACATCCTTCTGACGGCTTTCAGCATTCTGACGTGTTCGGGTTTCGTCTACCTAATAACCGCTAGGCCGATGTCCGGCGATCCGATACTGGACCTGATGGGAGGAGGAATATGCGGAATTTCCGTCCTTACCATTATATTGTCGGTAACGGGCCTCACCATGTCCGGGTGCTGCAAAACCCCACCGCCGGACAATCGAGTTAATAATATATAAATTTATGTTAAACACGTTTTTTTTTTTATTTTTAAACTCGAGTTTCAACCAGGATCG
This sequence comes from Ricinus marginatus, assembly GCA_028565995.1. Lineage (NCBI taxonomy): Eukaryota > Metazoa > Arthropoda > Insecta > Psocodea > Ricinidae > Ricinus > Ricinus marginatus. The sequence goes on along the minus strand of JAOWBB010007986.1, from coordinate 43,509 downwards.
AAACCTGATTGATTCCATACGTAGTGCACCGTCTAAACCTTTCCCGATACTACCTTAATCTTTTCCAGTGACTGCGATACGCGAATCGACCTCCGCAGGAGCATCAGCGGTTGAATAAAATGTATTACCGTCGTTAGAACCAGCTTATTATATTTATCTCTGAGAAGCCAATACTTTATGTAAACACCAATGTTATCGTTAAATCTCATGGAAAAAAATAATACGAAAGTCATATTTTTAAGATAAAACACATTTTATATTGAAAAAATTAATTAAAAAAAAATATGTAAGGCGGGATTTACGTACTAATATGTGTTTCGAATACAGATACACGTTTTTCGTATTTCTCTTTCATACTTATTAACACATAAATACTACCGTTTTTATTTATTCGTTTAAAGTAAATAACTAATATTAATAATAAGGAAACTGTTTGCATTGATTGATATGTAATCACTGTTAAACTAAAAAAACTAGCGTACATTTAAATCATAAATGCTGTGCCCTTATGAAATCTATATTGATGAATTACAAATATAATTTTGAGCAAGTCACAAGAATACCGTTTTATCTTAGTAACAACAAATAATCACTCTGGACAATCAAATACACATTTCGCCTTTTCACACACATAAATGTTATTTCAAGTATGCAAAAATCTCATTTTGAAACATTCAACAGATTTTTATAAATATTGCCATTAAGGAATGTTGAACAGTTTTACAAAAAGAACATATACGATAAAAGAAACTTGAACATAACATGAGTAAATGGAAAAATTTTCATACAAACAGATAGCACATAAAAAAAAAAAAATGAAAGACTATATACATTTTAACAGGTACATATTTTGAAATAATTTATTTTATAACATGACATGCAAAATTCAGTTTTATAATAGTTTTAAGAGAACATTATTTGCTTGATTCAAGCAGTCCATATTAATATTAATAAAAAGTTGAGGATGCAGAAAAATAGAGGGCACTTACATAATATGCATAACTTTGAACATTTAGTTTCTAAAATAGTCAAATATGATTCGCTATAAAACCAAAGCAAAATGCGATTCAGATTTTACTATATGAATATTTTCATGTTGATCATGTCCCCTAATTCTCATCCGGAACTGTTGTATAAGGCACTAAAAATTTATGACGAAAATATCATCATTTTTGACTGAAAAAAATAATAATTATTGTTTATAAATATTATATAAATATACATGTGAATGCGTGTTTATACATATGGATAGATAAAAAATGTGCCATCTGTACATAAATATATATATATGTATCTATATGTACATATATATGTATTATATATGTAATGTAAATGAAGGAACAATTTTTCATCCAAAAATCCATCAACACGTTTGAAAACACTAGGCTTATCTACTATGAACACTACGTTAATTACATAATTATGAATTTGAATACATTATGAAATAAATAGATCCGGGACCATAATTCGTTTAATGCATATTACTCAGATGAAAAACTAATACAGGCACTGTTTAAAATCAAAAGAACAAAAACTCTGATACACTGTTTAGATATTTTACGTTAAAAATATAAGAGAGAAATCAAAGATAATACAATCTTAATAAACGTGATGGTCCATCAAAATTTATGAAATAACATCACTGACATTAAATACATTGTTTTTTTTTTTTCCACAAAATTCGGTTGCACATACATTGTAGATTAGAAATATGATAGTCTTGAGTAGATGTTATCTGCATTGTATAAATTCATTTAAAGAATTCGTCATCGTCAAATCCAAAAATGTGACTGTACAGCTTTATTCAATCTATGTATTCAGTATATAATATGAATTTCTAGAAATCAGAAAATTCCCGCTTTAAGCGAAAACGCATATGTGTAATTAAAAAAATTGGTGCGGACCGTGAAACATGAAGTGTACAGTTGCCGACCGTACAAACTTAAAATGTTTTTGCATTTACGAACTCATCATTTACTTTACGATCAAAAACTAACGAAAAATAAACGCAAATGAATGTTTTTGTTACTATCAAATTATAACAGATTTTCATAAATCTCGATAAATAAAGCTCATCATTTAATGTTTACGACAGGAGGTAAACATTTTTTAATTGATAAATGCTATAAAAAAAAAAAAATTAAATGCCTGCAGTTGATTTGAAGAATGTAAAGAACAAATCCAAGGAACGATTTTTTTTTTTTTTTTGACATACAGAGAAAAATCTTGAAACTTTGATTTGACAAAACTATTCCGGACATAATCCACTCTACTTTATTAATAGGCATAGTTAAAAATACTGTCATCTTTTAAAGTTACCTAAAAACACATATTCGGTACAAGTTGCTTTTAATTGTTAAGCATTAAAGTATGCTTAGCTCCTACACTTTCTTCGAATTCCTGCTTTATTATAAATATGATTTAACAGCTATAATCGCTAACCTAATCACTGATATCTCATTGAAATTATGTCAAACTTGAAAATAAATTCATTGTTTAATTCTTGCTGAAAGATTAACTTACTTTGGTTAGCATTAATTTAATTTATTATACTTAAATGAATTCCTTCGATTGTCGTCTTTTGAATCTTAGACAAAAACATAAATGTTATTAAATACACCAGAGAGTAAAACTGCAATCTTTAAAAAGAAAAAAATTTCTATTAATAAAAGAATAACATTCGCATAAGAACGATAAGAGAATTCTTATGAGAAATATTATTTCAAAAAAAGACGACGGAACTTACTTATATTTTCAGGGGCAATAAATAATATTTTTCATTTTAACTCATACTGATAAAAAAGTTTGAAAAAAAATTATTTTGTATTCATTTTAAAAAATCATTGTTCTGCGCAATTAAGGAGTAACAACTATTATACAACATTGCTTTTCCACACCCAGCGATTATTTCATTGTTGCTAATTGTAACATGTGAATATTTGAAAAGCGCATGAATCTTTAAATTGAAACTAAATTAATACAAACTAATATGATATTTGAAAATTTAAACAAGCTTTCGCAATTCATAATTTTTTTTTTTTTTTATAATTAACATCACTATGAAACAACTGCCTTGACTTAATTAATATCAAAATTATCTGGAGTCTTCGTTCTTTAATGAAAATCTAAATATTTTCATTTTCTAAATGATGTTAAAAATTCATTAAATAAGAAAACTTGATCACTTGATTTGTAATTAATCAACTTCTTCATTAATTTAAAACTATAATAACCTGTAAGCATAAATAATTCATAAAAACCGAAGAAAACGGTTTTTTTTTGAATCTGAAAGTGAATTCTACAATTCAAACTAAAATCGATGCAGTTCTTTTCTAGGATTAGAAATTCTTATTCCCTAAAGTAACATTTATCTTTTCCCTCTGCACTTTATTTGCTGGGTTCCAGCCAGCAGAATTACAATAACCTTGGAAATTATAATGAAATTTTTACCGCATTTTTATTAGATATTGCATTTTAAAAGCGAAAAAATTTTGTAAATTAATAATTCTCAGCATAAATATCAGTTGAATAATTTTAAACCAAGATTACAATTCATTTTTTTACGGCACCGTGATGTACGTTCCATGGCACTATGAAACTACAATTTTTTACATTGGAACATTATGAACTCTGAAATATCTACTTTGCACGGCTTGTTTATGACAATATTAAACTTAGGCGTACATAAAAGTAAATTAAAGGAAATAACCATTTAATCTGATACAATACAAAATCCCGAATTTGTAAATTGCTTCTTTTAAAAATTATTTATACTGTCAAAAATGAATCGCTTTGATGTGAAAAAGTTTTTTTTTATACAATTTATTACTTGCTTTTCACATACATTTATTCAAATTTTTTAAAATATCAACTATTTAGATAATTAAAAATCCTTAAGTCTACAAAGGATATAAATAAAAATAGTAAAACTTGAATTTCTCAAATAGGATTCTAGATTAAATAATATGAGTTTAAATTTATGAATTGAAGTGAAATTTTTAAATTGAAGATAATCGATGTTATTACAAGAAATTATTTATATTCGAAACGGTTGAACTTAAGGGGCAAAAAAATTATTTTTGGTAATAGTGAGAAAATGTCTTCATTCATTTTCACCCATTTTGATACTAAAGTTTTAAAACATAAAGTTTCTCATAGTTTAATTGAAAACATGTTTTGCTATGATTTATTTCATTTTTCCGGACTTGCGTTGAGGGATCTAGCATCATCGCAGGCATAGCGACTGGAAGATATAGGGGTCGATGAAGCACTTTGGTTTGGACTAGCTCCGAATTCTGAAGGCATGTATCCGTAGTCTTTAAAGTAAGGATGGTTCAATGCATTCCAAGCTGTTATTCTTGCGGATTGATCAAATCGCAGCATGGCCTACATTATCAAAGACACTGGTCAATAACATTTACACTTTGGATATTTCACATTAAATGACATAATAATTCATTTAAAATGAGTAAATATATGAATAACCTGTAATAAGTCTTTTCCCTGATGACAAATTTCAGGAACTAAAACTTGTAAATCTCTTCCTGGAGTAATGGCAAATGATGATCTTGGAAGCGATATATTCTGCGGCCATTCACTTTCCGAAGGTGTTCCAATTACTCTGAAATAAGGAAAAAATTATATGCTGTAAAAAAAAACCTTAAGTGTGAAAATATCAAGTATCATTATAATTATCTTCATATTAATGTAACAAATTCTGCTCCCAGTTAAATACGGGAATTCTAATCTCTGAAGCAATTATTGTAACACTTTCTTTTACATAGTAATTATAATCTCATTATTGTTTTTAAAAATTACTCAAAAAATATTAAAAGATATTGAGGATTTCACGAACACTGCATTATCAACCGATATTCTTAAGTGGAAATGAAAATTGCCTGAAAACTAAATGGAAAAATTGCGACAGCACTGCAATGAAACCAAACTGTTTGATCCTTCGCAGGAATTAAATATGTTTAAGAAGTTAAGTATTTTAGGTTTCTGGGCTAGGCCCAATAAAATTAAAAATAATTAATTATTTCAGGCACTGACGTACTTCCCCTTCCCACGGTCAAGTTTCCGAAAAGCTTGGAAAATCTCCGCAAACATATAAACACCCATTTTCGTATTCTTCGTTTCTAAAAGCCTTATACAGTCAATCAGCCCTATTCATGTGCATTGGAAAAACCATGGGGTGGATATAATAAAAATGTTTAAAGTTAATGCTCTACGATATCCCCAATCCTAGAATCTCAATTTAAAATATTAAATACGATAAAATTGTAATATTTACTCAAAAATTTTTCCTAATTGATCTCCTTCTGTTGAACCTGGAAAAATAGGCTTTCTTCTGTATAATTCTGCCATAATGCAACCACAGGACCAGATATCCAGTGGAGTGGCATAAGTATCCCGTAGAAGTACTTCCGGTGAACGATACCATAATGTAGTAACCTAATACAGCATTGAAATGAAATTAGATTGATTTGATTTTTCTTTAGTCAGTGAACAATTTAAGATATTCAAATTTGAATTTTAGATACAATTCAATATGTAAACAACACCTTTAAAAGCTTTTTCTGATGAAAATTGTAACATTCAAAATATTTTTGACATATTTATTGAATCAAAAAAAGCAAATTATATTTACTTAAGCAAAAAGTTACAAAAGCTTTTAAGCGAATGAATTTATGATAAACAACAATGCAGTTTAATGCTTACAGAGTGCAATTGGAGATTTAGAATATATGGACAATTATTTTTTTTTAAAAAACTTACAATGCTGGTTAAGCTAGATTCGAATTCATAAACTTTAGCTAATCCAAAATCGGCCAATTTTAAAGATTTTCCGTCATGACTAATTAATACATTCTCAGGTTTCAAGTCTCTATGAATTATTCTATGCGTATGAAGAAAATCTACTCCGGATAGAAGTTGATAAGTTAAATCCTGCGAAGAAAAATAATTCTGAATGTAATTCAGTCAAATATCAGCGAAAAAAAAACTACTAAATATTCCATTACACACCTTAATCATAATTGAGTCTATACCCGGCGAAGGGCATTTACTTATGAATTGCGCTAAGTCTTGTTCCATGTGCTCGAACACTATGAACAATACCAGATGCTCTCTCAGTCTTGACCCATGGCATATATCTAATATCCTGCAAATAAAAATTTTAAGATGACAAAAACCTCTTCCAATCAATCATACTATCTAGTTTAAATTTTTTTTATTCCAAAAACAAAAAATTTTGGGATAAACCATAAAAACGGTAAGAATAACATAAACTTTAATAAAAGAAGAAAGTTTCTTCGTCTATTTTTTGTATTAAATTTTTATATTTAAACTGTTAAAACTAAATTCATTGCATTAAAAGTCTTTCTTTGGATTGCAGAGAGCATAGCGGCAAATCAATAATTCATATTTTTTAAATTTTATTAAACATACTGCACGTGCTTTCCCATTTCATATACTTTCTGGCATCTTAAAGGAAATATTTCATTCAAGAAACTTTTAAATCATCTCTTCTGCAACTATTGGGAATTTATTTTACATTACACGGCAGATGGTCTCCTTTTTACTTTTGTTTTTCACCTCACCTGCCCCATGTGGCGTTCCTTCCTTTATATACAAGCACCTGCTATTTTCATTAATGTCTGTTCTTGTTTATAAAATTATGCTTTAGAATGTATTCTAATACATGGAACGAATACATATAATTTCCAATCGATGCTTTGTTATTAAAATAGCCATTTAATAAGGATAAAATAACAATTACATTTTCATTGTCATTTGAAATTGAACACTTTTACTTAATGTTGACAATAAAAACAATGCATGCAAAAGATAATCAACACGATAAAAAACAACTAATTAGGACAAAAATTGAGAATATAATATCGTGAGCTATCATATTGAATAAGGCAAATTATTTAGACAACAATAAAAAATTCATAAACTGAAATTATAAGGCAGCATAAATAAAAGATTATATAAGGCTAAATTTTGCCTATCAGTCAAATCACTCTAAAAAATCAAAAAATCGGAAGCAAAAAGCATGGATATTAAGATTTGTCACATCTGAAAGCATCAAGCTTTTAAAAATATCTGTTTTTAATTTGTAATCTCAAGAAACCAAAAAAGCACGTTGTGTTAAAAAGAAACGAGAGACTGGTGAAAAACACAAAAGAGAGTGAAATGCAATATATGTACAAAGAACTTGATTGAAAATCACCAAAGGAAAATAGATAAAGGAGAGAAAAAAATTAATATTCTAGACAAAGTAAGAAACTTTTAAGCTTAAATAATCATATCAGTGAAGGATCAAATACATTCAAAGAAGAAAACCAGTTGAAAAAAATATTGGAAAGAAAACAGTACAAAGAAATCTAAAGAATTTAAAGAAAATAAAATATGGACTGAAATACATAAACTTGAAGGTAACAATGTGATATAAAGTAGATGAGTTTTCAAGATAAAAAGGTAAACTGGTAATAAACTGGTACAGTATAAGCACGACTGTTTGCCAGAGACTTTCAGCAAGAAGAACAATTTAATTTAAGTGAAGTCTATGTCAGGCAAAATTTTTCCATTTTTAAAATCTTATTAGCAAACTGCCGTAAAAATAAAATTCGATTGTACCATAATGAAGTAAGATTGACGTTTTTCTATGGAAAGATATATTAAGTGCATATATTAAAAAGTCAGAAGGATTAGCGCAAGACAGAAAAAGATTAGTTGTTGAAATTAATATGTACTTTGTAAAGGTCATTTAAATATTAAGGAAGATTTAATAATCTTAAATTAAAGAATGGATATAGGAGTTCGAAAAATGATTATTATTTTGTATACGAAAATTACAAAGTCACAGAAAACTTCTAAACTGTTAAAATTAAATAATCATGTAGCGTAAAAGTTAAATAAGAAAGAAAGAAAGAAAAAAATGGACAAACAGAAACTGACTGAAAACTTTAAAATTAAATAATTTTAGCGAAACATCAAAGTATTCAGAAATAATAACGGGACAGATCTAAAAAAGGGAAGAATTAAAATCAAGTTTTGAAAGAATTTCTACAATATAGGCGATCGTAAACTCAACCTTTTCACAATATGAAAACGAAGATTTTAAATGATCTGGAAATGAACATCTACAGAAAATACACGTAGGAAGTTGATACGTTAATTAATATATGAAGCATTGAAAACAGGATTCTAATCTGTATGCGGCAGTATATTTAAAGCTGATATCAAAGCAAATGAGCTGGAGAAAGTACTATGGCGTGTACTGCATTAGTAAAAAGAATTTTCGATAAGAAACTAGTATACGGACAATAAGGTGAAAACCAAAATGAGGTACTTATCGTAATCTGTTGAATTACAAAATTCCAAAAAAGAAAATAACGACCATTAACTTTTTTAAAGTTCTTCCAAGTTTTATGTTTTGGGTCACAAAAAATAAGAAAAATTACATGGATGTCATCGATTTGAGGCTGAATAATTTCCTTTTCAGAGTAGAGAAGCTGAGAAAGTCTACTACTAACAATAACGATGAGGTATATAATAGCATAAATTAAGATTTACGAAGACAATAAAATTTTCCTTCCAGAGTTTCCAGAAAATCATTTTAAAAAAAATAGCTTTTAAACATATAAACTTCAGACAGCATTTCAGTCGAAAATTCGTTGAAAAAACAATAACATAGACTATATGTTCTCCGAGGAAGAAGAAAATTCTGACAATAACAATCACTAAACGGGACTTCTTTTAAAAATTTCTTCTTAAATCATGCTTGAAACAAGGGTTTTTCATTAAACATAAAATTAATAACTTATATTAAGGAGGAAATGAGCTTTGCAGGAATGTGTTGGAAGAAAAAAATTTCATTTTTAGTACGTTGTATTCTCGGACCATTCATAAAGTTGGCTAATGTGAAACCCACTCTAGTGAAATATTATTTATTTAATTTAATTATGATATTTTATGGATATGGAATTTATAAAATAAACTATGATTGGAGTTATGAAAAGAGCAGAAATAACGCATAAAATTTGCTTAAAAAAAATGCATCAACCAAAGAAATGAAACTACAAAATGTGAACCGGAGTTCTTTCATAAATATAAATGAAAAAGAGCGCAATTTGGAGCTATAAAAGGCTTTCTGATTATAAAGACAATGTTTTGATACGACTTCTACTCTTAACTAAAAATGAATCCACAATCTTTTGAAATGCTAACACCTTTCATAAAGCTATTTTGCAAAATAATAAATTACGGTAGCTTTAAAAGCTATTGGAAATTATAATTAAAGTTATACCAAACTTTTAAAATCATGAAAAGTTTAAATTAGATTGGCCGCAAAACTTGATCATGGCTCATATATTGTTATGTGAAAATTTTTTTCTAAAAGCTCTTCTAAAAATTTTTAGGAAGAAAACATAATCAGCAATATATATCAGGAAAAATGCTCACCTAACTATATTTGGATGTTCATATTGATCTACTTGCTTCAACATGGCAATTTCTCTTAATGTAGAACTCGGCAAACCTCCATCTTCGGATAAACGAACCCGAATTTTCTTCATAGCTACAACATCACCATTTACTTTGTTCTTAGCTTTGTAAACAATTCCGTAGGCACCTAGAAAGAGACCAGAATTTACTATAAGTTTCGAACGTAAACCAAATATAATTATACTAGCCTTTAAATGAATTTTCAATTTCCTTTTTCAACTAAAATATAAATTAAAATAATTCAAACGAAAATCAGAGTACAATAAATTAATTTATACATTTCAACTTTCTTATATAAAAACTAAAAGTACATTTATATGTACCACCAATTTAATAAGCCACTATCTTGAAGAAATATATCTCATTAGCGTATTAAGCATATTTCTTATTGCTTGAAAAGAAAGACTTTTTTTCACATAAAATTTTTCCTCCGCATATATATCATTTCAAAAAAAAGTCTCAGATAACTACAATGATACATTCTGTGAAATAGTTATTTTAATAAATCCTACATTAAAAAAGAGCAATTGGCCAACGATGGAAAATACCATTTAAATGAACCCGCAGAATTGAATAGATTGTGTACATTTTTCAAGACTCGCCCAGAATTTAACAGAACCATACAGAGGAAATTCAAAGTTATATCATGATTAGAAATTTAAAGCAGAAATCACACCAACTAATGAGGCTCGGAGGTGAACACCAAACATGTCCTGGGAATGAAAATTAAATTTTATTTCAACTTAGCAATTCCATTTCCAACCAGATTTTAGATACAAAACTAATTCAAGACCCAAATATTTTCCCACGGCAATGGAGCAATTTAATATATCAATGATTCATGACGGAAAAAAATTACATAATTAAAATTTAAATCTGTTCGCAATAAGGCTTTAAAATATGCCGTGCAACTATATCATTTGAAATCTTGATTATAATATTTATTATTATATTCCAAACAAAATATGGCAAACAATATTGAGCAGCGGCATACTATCTTACCCTCGCCAATAAACCGATCACTTGCTCATTAACTGATGCTTCATTTTACATTTTTGCATCGAAATTAAAATTAAAAACTATATGATTTGAATATTTCGAACTTTTCTAACATATGTAATATGATATTGTTCCAAGTAGTTTAAACCCAATATCATAGATGAAAATACAATTTTAGTTGATGAATTCAGAAGAAATTTCATTGGATTAGCTTCAGACTTTTCTAAAACAAAATTGTACAAAATTCTAAAACAAAATGAGATATTGTTTCTTAAAAATGTTTTAAAATTTCACTTTGTACCAAAGATTCAAACTCAAGACTTTTCTTTAATGTTTAAATGTGGATTCCCATTAATTTGTTTCAATTTCAATTAAATTTTGATCGATTCATTAGGAAGAACAAGGTTTATGACTCTTTATAGGAGGAAAGTTGATAAAACAAAAAAAATTCATAAAAATGTATGTAAATTTTCCAAGTTTTAACTTAATAATTTAAATTTAAGACAAGATTAATCAGCTACGTATCTATCTATTCTAGATATCAGATACCTACAATATTTTATCGTTGTGTCACAGAGTGAAATAATATTTTGATTAAATGAGGAAAACTTTAGAAACACCTTATATAGCAAGGTTGATTTATACTTATTCTAAAAGATTTATACCGAGAACGTCATCCCGCGTTGCTTAAAGATAAAACACAAGATTAACGTTTAATATCTCAGTGAGAAAGATCCCGAAAATTTCTTCATTAAGTTTTGTGCTAGACTATGAAAATAAACTTTTTACCTTCAATAAAAAAAACACAGAATGAATATTAAATGTTGATTATCTTTTATCACTGAATTATTAATTTAGTCGAAGTTCATTTCAACCCAATTTTCTTTACATATTTAGCGGGACAGTTTTTGGTGACGGAGTTTGTTATTATGTAGATTTACCTGAGAAAAGAGCTTTACTTACCATTTCCTATTTGCTCCAAATCCTCATAAATATTTGCTTCCTTAGTAAATTCTGCAGAATGCTCAAAATCCGCTGATCCCGTCATTTTCATTTATAATTTATAATCTTTTGTCCTTCTATGTAACTGAATAAAATTCTTGGATCGTCCTTCATCGCATTTCATTTATTTAACACATAAATTTTGGCCTTTTGCACAATTTCATATAAACTCCAATATTCTATATATTCTTCATACGTTCATAAATTTTACCGATAACCAATTTGAACGAACTTTAGCTGCTGTCATTTTCTCTTAAACTCAGGAAATTAGTTTCACCTGCAACATCGTGTACAAAAATGTTAATAACATTACATTAAAATTCCACATGATTTTTTATAAAACCAGAATTTTAAGTATTTCATGAGAAATTGTATAATTTTTACAAATGATGTAACAAAAGATAATTCTTTTATCACGATATTTTAAAATTATATTAAGTTTTTTAAATAAATCTATAACTTAATTTCGCTTTAACATATTCCAATTTTAATTTGCTCTTAAAAAACTTATTCAAAAAAAAATTATATAATTCTAAACAATATTGATGGTTTATGTTCTTTCGTTTCCAATATAAGCTCATCAAATTATTTCTCCAAAACAAAGAAAAATTTGTGAGAAAATTAAGAGAATATCTCAAGGCTTCCAACATTTGTCAGTATTTTAAAATTTAAAACAAATTTAAAAGACACAATAAAACATTATGTTTGGGCTCAGAATTTTTAATGTTTCCACTTTATCACATTTAATGTAACCTTTAAGCTTGGTTTTCTTTGTATCACTTTTGGATACTCATCTGTAATAATAAGATAATGTTGCGCGAAATAAATTCAAGTTACAAAGTTTCTGAAAACTCATTAATTAAATTTTAATAAATATCATAAGCCTTACAAAGCCAACGCAAAATTTTTATGGAAATAATATTTATGGAATTTGATTTTAGTGAAAAATAATTTATTTATTTTTTTTAAAGACTTCATTAGATATAATTTGTCACTGTCATTTTCAAACGTGTATGAATTTCGTTACAACCTCTGTGGAAAAATAAATAAGGCTTATATAATATGCAAGATTTTTTTTTTTTTTTTACTTATTCAAAAATGATCGATCAACTTAAATCTGGCCGTCCAAGTCTGGTTTAAACAATGCTTTACGATGTAAACAGAACTACCAGAGCTTTTGAAGATTTGACTTTGGTAAAATATGGTTTAATAAACTTATTTTTTTAAACATGATTTTGAATCTGGTTTCCCTTATCTTGCCCTTACCTATAGATTAATAAACCGGAATTTTTAACCAGCTTTATATTTTAAGATCTGAATTATGATAAAACGTTAATAAATTAGCTTTATAGCCGTTCCTTTTATATCTAGGTATACGTACTATCATACCCCCTGTTGCAAATTCTTCAAATCACCTGAATTATATCATATACTGTTCTTTTGGGTATTTTATTCTTTTTTGATAAACATTAATGTTTTTTTAAACTTATATTAATAATAATTATGTGCAATACGCTCTAATATAAAAAATTACGAGTAACTGTAATGTAGTACAATTATTAATAGTAAAACGTAAAAAATATGCAACTTTTTTATTCATTCCACAATAAAAGCGACCTTATTTAATTTATGTAGCATTTTTCAAAATTTATGAGAGCTTTACATACAGTTTTGCTCATCCCTAAATCGAATGAATCAATAGCGTCTCCTTTGAATTGCAATACGTTTCTTGTAAGAAACATATTATAATCCAAGACGGTCCTTGCAGGACAGTCCCAAAGTCCTAAAGTCTTTGAGGACCGCAAAGAAAGTCCCAAAGTCCTCAAAGACTTTACTAAAGTCCTAATGAGTTCCTTGACTTTAAGTCAAATACGAAAAAAGAGAGCCGCACAAATGTCTCCATCTAAGGCAGCCGGAGTTTTAATGCGAAATTCGGTGACATAATATTTCTCGTTTCTGTTGCCGGATTGGGGAGTTTCACGGATAACAACCAGGCACAGAGTCTGTTGCTAAAAGAACCTAATAACGTGAAAATTCCAATTTCCTTAACAGCAAAATCACAATTCGTGGATATTTAAACCCAAACTAAGTCTGGAATGGCAAGAAACTTCTAGGACTGTCACAGTAGGGTAATTGTAATATGGCATTGTCCTGAAGCAAAATAAAAAAAAAAATCTGCAACCAACAAGAAGTCGAGTGTATAAGGCTCGCTAAATGTTTGTTCCTCATTCTTCAAGTACCTATCACCGTCAGATCTTTCTAAGGAAGTAGAAAAGGCAGACATTTCAGGTCTCGGCAACGAACGATCAACAAATGATAAAGTTCATCATAGACATAGGTTGACACAGGCATTCATTCACACGCTAGGGATCCTTCAGGGTCTACCTGCATGCGAAAAAAGTTCTGGCTGTTATTATTAGGGCGAAGAAAAGTGGAAAACATATCGTACGAACAGACTACTTCATCTTGCTCGAGACACAAACACAGAGCTATATGCTGCCCAAAACGCGAGCAAAACGTACCGTAGAAAGTATTGATACGTGCGACACTCTCCATCCGAAGGCCCTTGCTTCCATCTCGTCAGGACGCTTATCTGACGAATATTTTTGTTTAATTATTTTTATCATATTTTAATAGTATAGAAATCAATTGCAATATATTTATCATTTTCAACAATATTAGACTAGTTAACAACATAAATCGTAAGCTAATCATAGATTAAGAACGTAAAAATAACATAACCTATTACGTAATGAAAATCTTTATAAATATTATTAAACTAAATATTTAATAAATAGAAAATAGTCTGTCGCTATTGAGTAAATGAAATTAATAAAAGTTTTTAGCGCACATTTGACAGACTCCACATAATACAGCATATCTCAAGAACCAAGGAGAAAGCCTCATTTGTTTAACAGCTTCGGCAGAATTTGCGCATCTCACGGATTGTGCTTATAACGTGATAACTGCGCGTAACCTTTATATCAAACCAGAATCTCCAATGTTTAATTAGCTTTCTTATGCAGAAATTTTTGTAGCAGGATGAAATGGAAAATTAAATCAGAAAACCTAATTAATATTTTACCTTCTCCAAAAAAATTTCCATTAATTTTACGCTCGAAGCTAATGCATTTCGCTGCAAACTGCCCCGGAAAAGAAACAAACTGACAATTACAACAGGCTTAAATCCTATTTTAAAAAAATAACCATTCATAAAAATATTAACTTTTATATTTATAAATACTTTTAACTTTTTAATGAAAACACAGATGGAAAACCAATTTATTTCTAGCTGCTTGCTCGTCACTCGACAAATTACTCGAGCGAAAATTTGATGTTCAGGTATTAAAAGTACAAATAATGCTGTGTTGGCTGTTTTTCCTTTTCTTTATTGTCGAAACCCTTTTCTTTCATTTATCCTGTACCTTTTTCTTTTCATCAACCTATCCCTCAGTCATCTCAATTTATACCTGACCTGCAATTTCAAACCCTGCTCCTACTTCAATGTTTTATATTTTGCAGAAGTTTTTAGATCTTTCAAAATAAATGCGACTTAAAAATTTTGTGAAATGTTAAGATAAAATTATGTACAACAGCAGTTTTCAATCCTGTTGACTTAAATGTTTGGAAATTCTTTGTTACGATAAAAAAAAAAAAAAAAAAAAAAATGAAGATTAAATTTTTTTACTAAAGTTACAGAAGTCGTACCAAGTTTTCAGTTAGCAAAACTGAGTTTAACACTGGCATGACAAAAAATAAAAATGATTTTCTGAAATATAACGTTATTTTTAAAATTTATAATTTTTCCATTTCTTTTTTGCAGATCATATCACTGCAAGTCAAGATTTAAATATATCATAAGAAGTATTTGAAAAAGAATAAATATTAGGTGAAAACTGAAATTAAAACGCCAAAAATGTCCGTGCGCAAAAGGTGTCGCTACAAGAATATAAATAAAATGAAAATGTGTAGAAGAAAGAGACAGATAGATTATGAATGATAAATAGGCGGAAAATTTCGATCAGACCTACGCGTTTAGTATGTGCCAAATTTTTCAAGTTACTTTTATTTTCCGTCAATGTAAAATGCTAAAATCTAAGAAATGCAATTAAATACATAACACTTCATTTACAACAGATGTTTATTTCCAGTAAAACTTGAGTCTTTCTTCAATATTTGAAAATCTAAAATATAACTTCATTAAGAAAAATTAAAACTTCAATATAAAAAAAAAAAATCCACATGCAACACACATCTTTTAAAAATATTATAAATTTGAAAACAATTAGGCAGACTCAAAAAACACCAGGTTCCCAACATCATAATGCACTTTTTAATTTAAAGTGCGTGTAAGTTAAATATTGATGTAAATACAAAATTAAGAAGAAAACATACCTGAAAAATTTAGCCTTTATCTCTATCACAAAGAAATATTAGATGGTGTTCATTAAAAAGAAAAAAGAATTTTTTCAAATCATACCAGCTAGACTGCCCTATGTCAGTACAATAATTGTTGAGCATATTTTGATTGGATCTAATATGAAAGAAATGGGGAAGTATCTATGATGTATATAGATAATTTGTTACAGAAGTTTGTGAAATTGACTAACTATGAAAAAAATCGAGATGAGAGTTCGATCGATCGCAAATAATGTGCAGCGCTGGTAATTATGCCTTTGAAAGAAAGAGAAAATAAATGCGTATGAATATCAATTTAAAATTTAAAAACACATTAAAAAATCAGTCCAGATTTAATAATTACCAATACACATGCTTGGATCTGATAATTTAGTAGCAAAAATGAAAACTTTTCACACTTCCTGGTGCCTTTAAAATTCAAACCTTAAAACCGAGGAACAAGCAATGGCACAAACCAAGGGAATGGACGGTTTGTTCGATAAACAGAATTGAGGTTACGTGTCATGAAGCGAAGAAGCCGTAAACAACGGTCTGTTCGATTATAGCTCCAACTGAATGAACCGAGTCTGAGTTCTTGAAAGGAATGTGAAATGAGACTGGAAATAACAGGTAACAGATAAATCAAAAGAAAATTTGAAGCCCTTTCTGATTTCAGATTCCAGCACCAATGCCCAACGGACATCTTGCTTTCCACAAGTCAAACCTCAAAAGGATGCAATTTCTCTGGGCGGATAACTATAAATCTGACGGACACGAATACAAACCCTCCCTGCACCTCTTCTCAGGGGGTGACGAGGAAAACTACTCTGTACAAATCAAAATTCGCTATTTAATTTTAAAATTTACACCTTCCCGACCTAAAGACCGCAGATTGCAAGGAATTCTCACCTATATTTTCATTGAAAAACTGCTAAGAATCTCAGCATCACCTTCCTGAACAAAGTTGAGTTCATTTTGTTCACAGATTCGTCGTTTCCAGCTTTATAAATTTTAAATTTCGCATAAATGAGATTCCTGTAGTCTCAGTACCTTGCTGATGTACCTTTGTTCGGTTCCCTTGTTTAAACTACCGCATCGCTCCTGAATCTCAGACTTCGAACATGTTTTTTTTTTTTAATCGGACCGGGACAATAAACCTGATTTCTGCGGCAATCCCACGTAATGAGAAAAAGAAATATTTAAAATTGCTGCAGAATTAAGTTGCTCTGTGGATGTTCTTCAAGCTCAAACTACATTCCTTACAGATCACTGGCCAATCAAATGCCGCTTGCGGATTGGACTAATTGGAAATGCAAAAGCTAAAGGATTTAAAAAAATTTCGGTAACTCAATACGAAATCTTTCATGTGCGGGCATATTATTTCAAAATTATAACATATTCAAAGGATTCCATGCATTACGCGATTGCTTGGGTGAAGTCTAAGCAATTCATAACCTCCGAAATCTTCAATTTTTAAATGGTGAATCACGGTTTAAAATCAGAGCTAAATAAAGCATTTTGGCAACATTTTTCTATATGCAATAAAAAACAAATTACTTAGTTTCCTCTGATCCATTTTAGGTAAATTTATGCAAAATAATGAGCAATGTAAATTCCCTCAAGATATTATTTCAATCAGTTGCAGAAGGATAAATGCAAAAAAATTGGATTTATTAAATTTTCGATATTTTTATAAGAACATTTTGGTTGTTAATATTAAGGAGAGAGAAAAAAAAAAAAAAAAAAAAAGGACGCGGGAATTCCAAATCGCCGATACTTCGTTTTAATTATCCACCTAAGACTCCGGACAAGTCTTTGGAACCAGCGAAATTAATTGCCCGGAATCAAATTCCTTGTGCATTCAGCGCTCTTTCATTCCAACTGCCAAGCGCTGACGCCCGAGGATGCAGTTTTCGCGTGCACCGGAACTCGGTCCCACCCCGGGTCTCCCGTTCGGGTCCGCGTTCGTGCCTATAAGAAAAGAGGCGTGAGAAAACTTCGCGAAGTATGCGCCGTAATTTCCGGTCGCCCGCGTTACAGAAGAAATGCCACACAAATAATCGGATAACGCTGGTGCGGACCATCTTGCGGCCAGACGTTTAATCTAAAAAAGTTACAAGGCCCGAGATTACGATGCGTCGCAACGTGTTGAACATCCGAAAAAGATTTTTAAACCTGCTCAGAGAAAATAACGCGAAAGAATGTTGCACCACCATCCAAGATGCGAAGGATCCCCGGATCGTTTTCATTGACGAGCTTCGCTTTCTTAAGATCTCCCTCCCGAGGCATCTCCGCGCTTTGAGAAATGCCGATCCGTGATTTTAGCAAAATAATGGATATATTTACGATAATGGTACCGGTAAGCTAGCTTGTTATTTTTATGTGAGTCATTCAAACTTTTGTCTGAAAATTCCATCTTTTGTCAGGCCGAAATTTCCGATATCAAATAAATCGTAAAATTGTCCCGTTCCTCCCTAACAAGCTGATTAAGTAATCAAAACTGAAAAAAAAAAAAAAGGAAAAAAAAAAAAAGTTTCACATTTAAAATTTTTCATTAGAAAGTCGAGAAAGTTAAAAAGAAATTTACCTAGTTAAATAACTTTAGAAAATTTAACGAGCTCAAAGTGGCTGGTAATGGAAAAACGAAACTTGGGAAGCTAAATCGCTTTAAATTAAGCCCAAAGCTCAGGTTGCGCAAAAGGAATTTTGCTGATTTTCGAATTATTATCTCACAAGCAAATGCATTATCCTACAAAAAGGTAAATAAATTTTCAAACCAAATCCATTGGTGAGCTTTCAAAAATTACGCACGTTTATTTACCGCAATCTGAATGTGTTGCAACTGAAAATAAATGGTTAACAATGTCTAAGCTCAACAATTCTCTGTATGAAAATGCGACGAGGAAAAGGATAAAAATTTTCAAGATGCCAATATAAACCCATCAAAAACAACTGGATGACTAACTTAATGGCGTCAAATACACACCTTTTCCTGATCCTGTTTTCATTCATTCCTCTTCAACTAAAATATACCGGTCTTTAACAACGAAAAATATTTTCAACTCTGCTGTCTTCGATTTTTAGCAATCACTACCGCGATTCATGTACGTCGTAACATAAATACGGTTTCAAGCTACAAATACCAGATTTCCATAATACAATTGCGGTAAGTGGCCGAATTAATGTGGGAAACTTAAAAAGCGACCATTTCCAGCGACTTCAAAAACACAGCATCAATTAAATTTCATCCCGTTGCCCGTAGATTGTAGAAGCACTTACGTAAGTGAATAAATATATACATATGCATACAATATATAAATTATCTTGAGATTATAAGAAATTCACGTTGTTCGACTTATCTTCTCGCTGAATCAGCGGTTCATGCCCGTTTAAATGAGGCTTAAAAACATTGTTTTCTCTAAACACGATGAACCTTTATAGTAGGCTCAAAAAGATCACAGCACTATGTCGTGCATTTGCCGTAAAATATCCTGTGGTTCGATTTCACGAGGAGCAAGGGAAATTTTCCGGAGCGATTTGAGGAAACCGAAAGGAAAAATCAATCAAGCAGTTTAAAAGCGTGAAAATAATTCTTCTCAAGTGTTGGTTACTTTTTTTTCCCCCCCTTAAAAGCGACAACATTAAAAAATGCCACAAACAATTTCATCAGGGAGACAAGGTATTTTGAATCGGCAACCTTTAGCGAAAATTTTACCTGCTTTTTAATCACGGTTTCAAAACAAAATTTTAGCAAAAAGGCTCTCTTCTTTGTTCCACTCCACCTTAATGGAAACAACTCTTGAATAAGTTATTTCTTGTCCCGGGTTGATTCCAACGTTAGCAATTTCAAACCGAGAAGCCGTCGAGGATTTTCGCAAATGAAGGCAAAACTCATCAAAAGAAACAGATTCGCTGCGAGCAATTATCTTAAAATAGATAACTAAATATCAGCAAAGACAATCGTACATTTAATCTAGTCGAAACCAATTGCAGCAACCAGAAAAACCGAATTAATATTGTTTTCAAACCTAGAAAATTTATTTATTTTTCCTGCCAAATAATCCTCCGCTGTCCGAAATGTTCGCCGGTACACGTTAAAAAGAGGTTGCACGAGAGAAATATTCATGTTGTGGGTTAAATCGAGTGAGTGCGGGAATTCCGTGCACCAACGCAACATTTTATCAGCTCCTTCTTAAGCTGGACGATTGTATTTGTTTTATCAGTGGAAGTTCGGGACGAAATTCTCTCCCTAAAATTCAGTTTTAAGATGAGAATCTTCCCGTAAGAAAAATAACGCTCGATTTCTAGCAAATTCATATCGAACGTTTGGGGCAGTGCACACTGGCAGAGAGAAGCAAGAGTTGAGAGGTGCCTCTCGAAAACCTGGTAAACAATGCGTTTTAAAAGTTAATTGTAATTTGTAAAAACGCCCAAGCATGCCTCATGAAAAAAATATACGTAAATTAATCTACTCAAAAATAGAAAATGCAGACAATTTTTTGTCTTCACAACCGATTTCAGTGCATTAAAACTGTTTGAAAATCAAGCTTTCTTTCCTTAATAATACGCTCCCACAGAATCTGTAAAGTGTACTACACGCAGGCGAACATCCACACTTCTTACTTTTTTATATACAAAACGGTATATATATATATATATTTTATTCCGTGTCATCACCATATGCAGTCTTTGAAAAAAAAAAAAACAACCGAAAGAGAACAGCTGAAATAACCTTGTTCAAAGTATTTTAAGAAGGCTTAATCTAAAATACAGTACATGAGTTGCTTTGAATAAAACTGAGAATCGCCGAGGTTGGTGCGGCAAGGAGATCTGCATTAAACCAGTCTTTAAGTTGATGATGCCCGTAAAACAATACTTTTTGAGACTTCACTTGTAAAAATGCGTTTATTTGCAAGATGGACTCATTTTTTTACTTAGGTGAAAAATATATTTGCCAAAAAAGGAATAACTTTAGATTCTGCTGCACAACTAAAACCACTGAACAAAGCATAGCGTGTGACCGAAAAAAAAAGCGGTTAATATTTCAATTTTACTTCAAATGGACTCCACACAGCAAAAAAGTGCCGGCAAATGTATTTTTTTTTTTTTTTTTTGAATGGATCTAAATGTAAAATTCTCAATATCCGCCTCGGAATGTGAGAAAGAAACGATGGATGTTCCGTACATATTTGGGAAACAAATGTAAAATGCAATTGAATGCGCATGTGTAAACTTTATACACCCCTGAAAAACGGATTCATGTGATTCACCTTCATCCCTTATTCCCACAGTCGAATAAGGGCTCATTAGCATATATCAAAACTCAATTTCACAGCAATGTTTTTCGCTGGAATATTTAAAAATGGTATTGTCTGTTGTCTTCAATTTTTATCGAATAACGAAAAATATCGAGAACAAAGTCAAGCATAAAGAAACCGTGATGAATATATATATATCCATTGCTTACAATAAAATTTCGCTTGATCGTCTCGCTTTTACCCTTCCTTATACATATTATCAGTTGTTACACCTTTTAGTAAATTGGATATATTTTTATTACATTTACCTAAAGTCTCCTTCCTGTTCTTTTGAGTAAATTCCGAATGGCAAACCATTCGAGAGCAACAATCTTTGAATTTGCACGTGTTCGCGGTTATTAGCATCATATCACTCTTCCCAAGCATGTGAACACAACATTGTTTTTCTTTAATGGGAGGATCCGGAGATGTCTATTTTCATTCATTACAACGACACAAATTTCATTGCGGTGAACTTGAAAACCCAGTAAAATTTTCAAACAAAAACTTACCCTTCTTTTCACCAATAAGCACCCATTTGCTTTTCCCTCATCTGAAGCAGGGGAGGATACGGGAACAGGACAACCTTTACGACGAATAATAAAAACAATCTCACAATTCACGAAATAAGATGAAATTTTTTTCTTTTAAGTTATTGTTCTTACAGACTTAACCTCGATCGAAAAAATATAAATTTATATCAGCGATTCCAACTAAAATTATGTTAAAATGAAATAAATAATAATATAAATAAATAATTTAGACAGTAGATACACTGGTTACAACACGAAAACATGAAAAGTGCGACAAACCAGCTGATTTGTTGCCGAAAGAGGTCTGCTTTAGTCCGTATGCTAGTTAGTGAAGCCACTCGGTTTCTGTCATGATATTTGTTCTATTGCGCATGCGCTAATACTAGAACTGAGCCATAATTGTTAAATGGAGTCCGCGCGAAAAAACGTCATAACTCTAACCGCAGATCACACGAAACGCCATTTTTTAGTCACTGCAAACGGCAAGATATCAATCTGTTTAAATAATTTTTTTTTTTTTTTGCCATCCTGAAATCCTCACTTGCGAAGAACCGAAAAACCACCGGGGCATCTTCCTAAAGCCAACCGCTCTCTTTGACCAAAGACGAAGTTCCCCAGCACGAGGCGTAATGAATTTCCGGTAAAAGCAAATCAGAGAAACTCGGTATTTTCGTCGCACAATATTCACTTTAATATTTTCGCGTGTTGAAGCGTAATCTGCCTTGAAACACGTAAGCGATGGTCTGAAAAAAAAAAAAAAAACTTTCGGAGCATTACAAATAACAACAAGTTCATTCAATCTGGTTTCTGACGGCCGAAATTATTTGTGAACGTGGTTAAGGCTTGGAAGCAACATCGGTCCCAGTTACATTCTCCAGTTGTGCAGCGCAATTTACGCCACGAAAGCTGCTTCAGATCTCCGATAAAAAAGAGGATTCATCGAAAAATCAAATATTAGCTTTTCTGATATTGTATTTCCTCAGACACAATTCTTTGGAAATAAATAGAACGGTGCAAGCTTGAAATTTGAAGTAAAATGTCATCAAAATTTGAAAAATCTGAATGGAGAAATTTTATCAGAAAATTGATCTTACGAATCATGCCGACTGATTTCATAAATTCTTAATAATTTTCAGTTGATATTCCTTTATATTAGTTAACCAGAAACGAGAATTGCTCATGTTTTCTATGAGAATTTCTTTCTGAAGTTAATATCAAAACGCAATTTAATAAAATTACTTTTTGCAGACTTTTTTCTGCACATTCATCCGTTCGAAGATATGTCATTAGCTTTAATATTAATATTTTAGTTTTTAAATTTTCAAACTTGATAAGATCTCTTGGTTGAAACAATGAAAGCTTCATTTTTAAATAACGGTTGAAACCTTTAAAAATTATTTCAAGTTTTTCTTCATCACACTCAGATGCTGTAATTTTCATGTGCAACCTGTATAATAACTTCCGATTTAAGTTTAAAATTGGTAATGCCCGACGGGAAAGCGGAGATAAACATCATTTTAGCGTGGATAAATAAATACAAAAATTCATCAGATGGAGAAAACACTTCCACATCTCCAATTGATCTTATAAAAATGAAAGAAGTCAATTCGCTGTTATTCAGGGGTCATATTTAATAAAAGATTTGCTTTATATTTAAATTTTTAAAATAAATCGGTTGCGGTTAGGGAAAACAAGATCCCAAATGCGGAACTTCTCCTTCTTAAGTGGTAATTTTTTGCATAAACCTTTTTCTGACCTTATTTCTTGCGGTTCACAAAGTTAAGGCAGCAGCTTTTCTTCTTTGGGCGCAATTTCATCTTTCCACTTTTGCAGCATTAAAAAAAAAAAAAAAAAAAAAAAACGTTAGGCCTATTAAAATATTCTTCTCATTTTATAAAGTGGGAAAAGAGGAAATAGTTGGAAAAAGTTATTTTTGTGTGTCCCACCTTAAAGATTTTAGACTTTGAAATTTAACTTTATATACGGTGTTCAATGTGAAATGGTCAAATTTAATGCAGAAACTGCTGATTTTAGACCTCGGCGTTAAAAATAATCGAGAACGAACAATAAAGTGAATTTAAAAAGTTCTACTGCTAAAAAAAAAAAAAAAAAAAAAAAATTAAAATGTTATATTTAGTTCATGAAAAATGCCTCTAGATTAAGCTGCTTATATCACTTTAACATTAAGTAGATAAATTATTCAAGATAACCCAGACCCTGTTTGAATGAATGAGATTCCGAAATGAAGCCTGGTCTGAGACATTCCTATCTAGGCATCTTCATTTCAACCGCATACTCGTCTATGGATCACTTCGGTTTTCTTACAAATTTCTCCTTCCACGCCGGAATCAAGGCCGACGTCCTTTCCGCTTCCACGAACCGTGTATCGGGCACTTTGAAACCCCGCCGTTCTACTGAATTTCGAGAACCTTTCGGAGTCTCGCGCCACGAATTAGCTCCGCATACTTTCGTGGCATTCCTTAAAATTCCGCCCATCAACGAAAGGGGTTCAAAAGATAAAAACCTTCGCCTCGGCTGTTACCAACGGAAGCATTCTAAACTTCATAAATCATGCCTTCGCGTTGAGCACTTGATGGTATCACAAATAGTTTCTCATGCTGCCGATAGAGTTCGTTACGGGGGACATCAATGAGTATAAACGGGCCTTTCCAGGTTCGATATTAAAATACTTTTTTTTTTACCGTTGTTTTACCTAATTAATCAGTGGCGGCTAGACTCGGATGACGTTTAACAATTCAAAATTATCGTCAGCTCCTTTTTTTTTTTTTTTTTTTTTATACAATTAACACATTTGAAAACAATTTGCAAGTTCGGTTTGCAGCTCGTGAAATGTTACACAACAGAAGTGTATTAAAAGGCAATGATTTTTGAATAACTTTCGAATTGACAAATTCGGATGGTTATAATTTGTCAAATGACTTCTCGCATTTCAATCAAATCCTTAATATTGGAAGATGATTCGGCAGTTATATATGCAGAATGCTCTCGCTTATAAAAATTCGCACGCATCTTTTCTAATAGTTGCTGTTTATCTCATAAAATGATCAACAATTGATTCATTTACAAAAAAAAAAAAAAAAAAAAAAATCTTAAAATTTTTAATGGAACGTCCGTTGCTGCGGTAAAAATCGAATCGTAATTTATGTACTTATTTAGAATGCATTGAAACGAATGGTCTGCGCGTCCATTTGATTTATTAGTCTGGAGAAATTTCATTTGGTAAAAAGAACAGTGCGAAGGGCCTGTGTGGATGAAGCTACCTAAATATGCACAGAAGAGAAAACTCCAGCCCCGGAACGCCACTTGTTGAGGTCAGCTGAATTTAGAAGTCAAACCTGAATATGATAACTGTAAGAAGAACAATTTTACATAAATTGAACCTAGTAATCGAGCATTCAACTTCACAGAAAGTTTAATTCCTCCAGTTAGTCGGTTCGAACGGGCTCTTCTTCAGTGCTTTTAGTTCCTTACGTAGGAATAGTTTTTAAGAGTATTTTTTCCGGCATTTTCTCAAATAATGTGTGCAATTTGATAATTGTACGTTGGACTGCTTCAGTTATCAAAAGTTTTGCAGTAGAAATAAAAATTACGCACTTTCTTTTAAGTACGAAGTATCTCTCGCAAAAAATACGGTGAAAGTTCTGAATTTTTAGCGGTTTTACAGGCGTCGCTCTCGTGCCAGTGAACAGATCTGTGTTTGTGCATGTGGTTTCCATCCATTTTCGAAGTCTTCATTTGACAACTTCCTCCATCATCCAACAGCGGCACTTGACATGTGGATTGTTTCGAACGGTTTCCGGAGCGAGGAATTAAGTGACGCGACGTACTGCTAATTAAATATTGTTAACATGAAAATTATAATAAGGATCATTCCTCCAAAAATTTCATTCTGCAGCGAACCAATTCTGCTTTCGGACCATATAATTTGAAGCAGATGTAGTGTGACTGACCCCGAGTTAAAATGGCAGCAAAGGTTGTTTCCACGTTTGGACACAAGTGGAAAGTCCATAAGATAAACATTGAAATTGTGGCGTTGTTACTGCTTTCCATATCATTATCTCAAGGTAGGTTAGCAGTGAAACTATCACCCAAATTTCAATTTGTATTGGTGCGAATAATTTTTGGATTCAAAATACTGCTTTGAGTCGAGTGAATTTTTTTTTAAATGTACTGCAATATGTTCAGTACTAAAGAAGAACAGCTTAAATCTGCTTCGTAAACAAATTTGGCATCTTCGAAAAGTATTTTTTACGAAAGGGCAGCAAATGACGCTTAACTTATCTTTGCATAGTAAAGAATTTCATAATGCGATGTAATAATTTATTAATAAATAATTTTACTGATATGAACTTGAGACTTTTCACCTAAATGTATATATATGTATTTCGGTTTGTTGCGTAAATCCTTTCTTACTTTTCTAATTAGATGATTTCAAACTAGGTCTCCGATATAACTGCAGGTTTACCGTACGTTTCAATAGTAATTAGTTCACAATCTTTTTCGGACTATTGATATGAGATTGTCACAGTTGCTTCCGTGCCGGGTTTTAGCCGTGGAATCGAGAGCCCGGGGTTCAAACCGAATTCGGATTATGTACCTGACCTATTTTTGCCATTATCCCTTTACAATATGCGGAATTATTTAAATATTTACGTATTTCATAATTTCATATACACATGGTTTTATTCCATAATATATAAAAATTACACCAATTTTTTGCAAAATAAAGATCTACACGACAAAGCGGATCAACTTGAACGGATGAAAAGAGTGAAAAGTACGGATTAAATCCGGGTTTTTGTAATTAAACTATAAATTAAAGTAATATTCCGTTTTTCTTTCGGTAACTCATTTGTTATTCAAGACTTGAAATTTATGGAAACAAATTTCGGAAATATTCAATTCAGATCCGGGATTCTGATCACAGCAAGCATATGTAGTCTTCGTGACAAACTTAACAAGAATCCTTTATTCGTTCTAAATAAAAATAATTGATAAATGAAACTTAAATCTTTATTATTGCAGGGAATTAAGGCACGTAAAAAAATCTTATGAATTTTTTTTTTGCATTGTAATAAGTGATTGGATCACTTAAAATGAGTAACCTTATGAGAATGAATATTGATTACGTCCAAAACAGTAATTTTTTAATATTTCCTACATTGTAAAGATGATATTATTTTCTTCGACCTTCATCGTTGCAGCAGTTACCGTGCCTTTCATTCAGGTTGACAATAGCGTATTATATGTTGCATCTCACATGGATTGACGGAAAAATATTTGTGGAAAGGTATCGTTCATAATGAAAGAAAGTTGCTTCCACAATATGGAATGACAAATGCAATATTTTTTCTTTTCGATCCGATAAAATTTCTTATTATGATGACGTAAAAAGAAATCAATTGGCTAAACTGAAATATTTTCACACTTTTTTTGTTCCTTTATTCGTACATTATGGATACAGAACTTTCAAGTCCTAATGCTTCAGTTGCGTTTTTGTGATTGATTAAATATAAAATTTTATAGAGTATGTCTTCTTATCTAAAACGCATTAAATATTTTAAAGTTTGCGTAAAATGCGGGTGTTCCACTTTGTATGAGGCCTTTTTATTTTGACAATCGATTTGCTTACGACTTTTCACAATCCTAAAATTTTTTCTTTTGAATGAAGCATAGTGAGAGAAAATGCTTCTTCTAAATGTTCAAGTCCAATTTATTTTCATTATGTAATTGATCACTGGAAGTAAATTAAATTTGAGATTTATTATTAATATAAATGCTTAAGTTTTAACTGTAATGGATAAAATGTCTTAAGTTACTAACGTGCTATTCATGAAAAACAATGATTTTCGATATTGGGATGTAAACGTCTGAATGACGCGTATTTTATATAAATGCAATAATTTGTTGTGGTATCAGTATTTTCTTTTGTTGTTGAAGTTCGATGCACAGTTTCCATCCGGGAAATTTTGTTTTTTAAATGGATATTTAATATTAGACTTGTTAATCATTTTAAATTTTATTTGCTTAATTTAAAAACTGATTGATGATATTTCCATGAAGCCAACGTAAGAAGTATTTATCAGATATTAGTGGAAAATGTCATTCATTCTCTCTGCATGTTCTTCAGGCTTGAATTTTTTCTACATATTAAATGTTCATAACTAAAACGGAAACAGTCGTTATGTGATTACATATATATATATGAGATATCGATTCTAAATCATCTAATTATTATTACCATCATCTGTTACTGATGATGAATTCATGGCTCAAAGATTTCATTCTTGTGCATAACATACGAGCTCACGAATCTTTTTCATTACACTTCTGTTCGTCCGGTTTAAATTTTTATTATCCGCTTTGTCTTCCGGACTTTGAATTGCGATGCGATTCTCGCACACAAATATAATTATTGCTCTAACATGTCAATCCTGCCGGCTTTTTTACAAAACAAATCAGGTCGATGAACTGGGTTAAGTGTCACCTCAACAGGTCTCGGGCACTGATTTGTTAAACATTACTTCGATCTTAACAGCATCTGGTAAAATCCACTCTTAATATTTTTGCATTAAAAAATTCTCAGCGATTTCGACCGATCTTCATCGTTTCAATCATCGCTTATTTGGTCGATCGTCGAAAGCTTTTCCTGTAATGAAACCAACGAGAGAAGCGACATCCGTGGTCCATGACCTTTTATCTCAATTATTTCATTTTGTGACAATTAAATGCAAACTTATCGCATCGGTTGCTTTTCGCGAATATTTCTCATTACATAATGTCTTCGTTCACTGTTTTCCTTTGAGGGACCACCAGCCCCAGCTGAAGGACCCCCATACGCCGGGTTTTGCAGTTTGCGTGACGCTTCAGTCGCATCCCTAAAAAACTGACAAATGGAAACCATAAATGGGAGGGCGTACTTTCCAATGCACGGTCATATCGGTTCAAAGAAACTTTTTCCAAAGGCGTGCCACAAGCACATGAATTGGATCCACGTTTTAGTGGCTGTTCACTCTTGATGGTGCTGGTTCGCCTTGGTGCCGTATGGACGCCTCACTTTCGCTTTTACTGTTTCCTGAATGATATCATGCCACACTTTGGTAACAGTTAGCAAATGGGAAAATCTCGTTGACACTTTCCAATTCTTACATCATTTTCAATCCGGATGTTAAGGAATCAGACCCCCATCAATGTACAAATGAATAATTCATGCTTTGTGCGATATTTTATTCATCCGCGTAGTCCTTGCATCACAAAATTTCATGGTTCAGCAAAAATTTAATTGGAGTTCCTGACATCGTGTAGCAGAATCCTAAAACCCAAAAATGTCCCGTTCCAATATTATAGTTCATAGTTCTTAAAATCGACTATGTTAAATATAGCAAACTAGTAAATTGTTAACATATCTCTTTCCTTTAATGAGCTCTATTCTTTAATAGCTTATATTGATATCTCTCTTTCCTAAACACCATTAATAAATAAGTTTCAAAAACTAAATGTGAGCAAAAAAAATTTAATGCCCGGAAGGCATGCTTTGCTAATACATAAAACAAGATGCACGTTATATATATATATCAAATATTATATTTTTATCTTCGTTCTTCGTATAATTTTACATCTTAAGCACTCATTTTGACTGTTCCATACTTGAAAGTGTTTAACGGTTTACGGTAATGGTAAAGATCGGTCTTAGGCATTTTTCGACGGTCGGCTGCTTCTCATTAAAATCGTCATTTGATTATAACAATAATAATAATATTTAACTTAATTTACTGCTTTAATAAGCTGTATATTATTTTACATGATATTAAATCTCGAATTTTCCGCATTCAGGTTTTGGGCGATTTTATTCCATTTTGGCGGGCTATCACGATGGCTTTATTATTTCCAACTTCGAAGAAAGGCACTTGTGCAGTAAATAAAAAACCAACAAGCTTAAAAAAAAAATAATTCTTTTGAATTCTCAAAAGTTATTGTTCGTGCTCTCACCTATTTTTATTACAAGAATAGCATCTCTAACTTTTCTGTTAATTCTTACCTGAGTTACCGTAAATCATGAAAGCATGCGACTTTATTCATCTGACCCGAAACTCAACTTACGACCTGAAGAATTTCCGACTGCTTTTCGTCGGACGTATGAGATAAAAGTGTCGGATTTTCCGCAAATTCTCAAAAATTAAAACAACAAAGCACTTTCTATTGTAATTCCCTAGTGCCGTAATCTAAATGTTCATTTAAAATCCTTGTATTTGAGGAAAACCCTAACAAATGCTTTGATGACTCGATAATGAAAGTGCTCATACACCATGAAAAATGTTAATTTGTGAGAAAAATTTTCCATATGATCTAGATCAGATCTGGATTCGACATGATCTCATTAATATCAATTTATTTATTACGTTTTTCATAAATGTATTCACCCTTAAATTCATGCTTAGTCGTTCTTGCACTTTTCCGCCATCATTTTAAGCATGTTCCCAATTTAACAGTTATGGATAATGGAGTTGGTCCTTTCCCAACGCCCATTCTTTAACCTTTAAAGTAACGCAATCTTCAGCGAGAAGTTCAAAAAACTTGATCAAATATCATGTGCAGTATTGCATTTTTAACATTTCAGAACGTTCTCGCACACGGAGTCTCAAGTTTACTCGGTTGTAACATATCTGCTTGCGAGGGTAAAAAAATTATTTCAAGAACAAAATCTTTTTCGGCTTTTAAATGTCGAAAAATTCCGTCATTGAATATAAAATTATATAAAGGTAAGAAGCAGAGAAATTCAAAGTACCTGCTCTCATTGGGCATTGCAATCAGAGGAATGCAGATACCAATCAAGGTACCGTTAGAGAATGGGCCTAAACGCCACGAGGGAATACCTGCATCATTCTCGCGGTTTGGGTTTGTCTCTTCTTGCTTTCTTCCAAATTTAAACCAGCCAAACAAATCTTTTTCCAAATAATGTTTCAGGAGGATTCAAACGATTGTATTCTACTATGATACTGTTACGTTATCGAAACACTTGAGCATTGCTGAATTACCTGTGGAAGAAAGCGCAAAAAGTTGAGCCAAAAAAGAGAATATTATTGTCGCTAAAATTTTTGTAACATCCCCTATGAATTACATTATTGTCTATAATTTCGTAAAGCCAATGCTTTTATAACACAGATACCAAAATATAATACAGATCCCACACTTATTTATATTGAAAAAATGATAAAATATATATTTATGGTTCCTCTTCTGAAATATTATTTTTAGAAAATTTCTTTTTCAGGTTCGGGTGAAGAAGGACCTCTTATGCCATCTAGTCAACAAAACCGGAAAACAAATTTAGAAAGTAATATTAGCATTAAAATTAGTGAATCTGTAAGAGATACTAGAACTTTAAACAAAAACAATATTAACGAAGCGTTTGCTGAAGCCACGGAGGACCACATTCTCATAACATCGACTGATATTATTGAAAGTAGTTCCTATCGGAAGACAGAGACCTCTGGAACTAGCAACCAAAGACTGGATAAAAAATATCGCAGGGAGAACTCCAAAGCGAGGCATCATGACAGTGTGGAGCAAAAGTATACGGAAGAAAACGACATCCGAAAATCTGATTTCAAAGATTCTAGGGCACAGAAGTCGTTCGGAGATTCAGATAATTTCTACGAAGCAATCAAACCTACAAAGACAGTGAATGTTCAAGAGCAGAAGATATCCCAAACCGAAAACACATTTCCGGGGGAAGTCAAAGGGGTCTCGATGAATCAGTCGAGACCCCGAGAAATCTTAGAAAAGAAGATTTATAAAAGTAACACCGAGGTTGAGTGGGGCACTCCTGTCGCAACCAAGGACCCAAAAACTGCTTCGTCAAAATTTTACCATGAAAACTTGCCAAAGCACCCAAAAACGGAGGGCTTTGGGAAAAATTATAACCAGATAGAACAGACTCTGGGAAAAATAGCCAAAATTGCCCTCAACGAAAAAAAAAGTAAACTCCCGGCAACCCCAAAAATTTTTTCAAATAATTTTAGAGAAAGCAGGGATGAAGAAAATCGAAAGGCCAGTCCCGACATACAGGATATAATAACCGGGATAGTGAAGATCCTCAACAGAAAATCTAACGTTAACCATGCGGAGAGCAGTACCGGGA
Organism: Ricinus marginatus; assembly: GCA_028565995.1. NCBI lineage: Eukaryota > Metazoa > Arthropoda > Insecta > Psocodea > Ricinidae > Ricinus > Ricinus marginatus. The sequence continues at coordinate 11,605 of JAOWBB010007986.1, read as the reverse complement.
GACCGACTGTCGCAAGGATTAATAACCGGGGACCGCCGAGGATATCGGATGTACCTCCCTTGGACTTCGATGCACCACCATCCTTGGTTCCCTTACCCCCTCCACCCCCCAAACGCATACCTGCTCCTTACCCTTTCGATGTTTCTCATTCGATGCCCAGTATACCTCTACCACCCCAACCTCACAAACCTTCGCACTCTAACCTTCCCTCGCATCCTTTCATCGACGGCGTGCCAATTCCGGAAAGGGTGATTCCCGGAGAGCACAAACTTCCAAATCCCGTCATTTCCGAATACGATACCATAAGCATAAGCGTTCCTCAACTGGGGACCAGCCAGAAGTTTCCGCCCCTGACTGTCAACACGTCGGAAAGCAACCCCACGCAACCTAAAAACGCCACTTTGACGAGTAACACCGACGTAACTCCCGCCGAAGTACTTCATTTGCAGACCGTTCCAATCGTGATTCACCCAAATCGGTCGGATGCAGGGAAAGACCCTGCGACCACCAACGAGCAAGACTTTAAGAACAAAATGAGCACTCAGAAATTGAATCTTAATTTGAATTATTCGAACAAAACGGGTAACAAGAGGATCCGACCGAGGCCAAACCATCGACCGAGGCCGAACAACGGCACCAAACCGGGTTCGAAACCTGTGCAAATGAAGAACGCAACGCAAATCGTTACTCTCCCTGCAGCGACCGGTAAGAACAATTCGTCGGAAAATCCATCAAACTCCGGCATGAAGGACCTCGAAAATGAAAAGGTTCCCGTTGGGGAAGTCGAAGGGACGGCCAACCCCAACGCCACAGAAGAAAAGCTTTTCAACGAATCAAAGGCAAATGCTGCAACAGAGAGGGATAACACCGATCCAAACGTTGGCAACAGCTTCCATTCAGAAAAACCTGCGGCTCCCGGAGATTCGAAACCCTCCGTCCATCCGGTACTTACCATTGAGGAAAATCTTCCGCATCTAGAATCGTCGGTGCCGGAATTAACTCCGACAGCAACGGAGCAAATTCAAAAGTCCACTCCGACGCTGAGTTCTTCCACCCCTTCGTCCTCAACCACAGGTTAGTTTTCATCCTGCAGTTACTTCTTGTTGGGTTTCAAAGAGGCCCCGCACGCGTTCACTGTCGTGGTGGAGCTGCTTCCGGCCAAGTCGTCCGCAACACTTTTCACTGCCGAATCTGACAACGCTGGAAAAGCGAGATTTTCAGAAGTGCACGTTTCACGCACCTTACGGACACGCGTCGCGCAAGAAATAAATATTTACCGCGCACCCGGGAAAAACATGTCTTATTTCTCGACAGAGAACCGCGGGTCAGCGATCGTCTCGACTCTCAATGTTTCGAAGATTAAGAGTCAGGCGAACGAAGCAAAAAGTGTTGTTCCATTGGGTAACACGCGGTTTACATTTCAGTCGAATCGAGCCACATCCACAAGGTGAGGCCGGGGATAGTTTTGGACGACCCCGAGTACAAACCTGTAGGTCACAAGCATCCCATTCTCAGCACGAGGCCAGCAATAACGGTTCCGTCATCCCACGAGCACTATGGGGAGATCTTCGACATCACGGTCCACGCCGTGCAAGGCCCCGCAGGGGAACAGGTCACCACTGGCGACTCTCTCACCTTCGCCTACCCGGGTAAGCACACGAATGTCGACGCTCATCCCGAAATCTTTCGCGAGCTTCACTTGAAGATCTATGAGTGAGAATGGCGATCAGTACTCACTTGATATCCCGAATACCGATCCGCTTCGTAGTTATAAAGGCTGTATGCTGCGGCTTCACCTGTGGAACATCGGTTAGACCGGCAGCCTAACCAGACCGGAAGCCTTTCTCCTTGGTTCATTTGAACATAGATTTCTGTGGCAACGCTTTCAGTAAAAGCGTCGGAGACATGGGTACGATGAGAAGAGGCCGTAGCGAAAGCTGTTGGCGGTCCGCGCCGCCTCCCGTTGAAATATTCAATAAAATATTTCCGTGAAACCAAAAGCCGAAAATTTAAGGTTCCCGAAGAATTTTTCTCTTAGGATTTACAACTGTTTACTCGGTGAATCATGCTAAAGTCAATATCCTGTGGAAGATGATCCACATTGTTATATTTAATGAGGTGCCACGCATCCTGAATGACGCATAATTAGTAGTGACTTTTCATTAGCTGCGGTAACAGCAAGTAAAAGAACAACTGCAACAGTCACAAAGGACGCTTGCACTGGGAAGTATCTGTAGGGAATCCAGTGATGGATGCGTTCCGAAACATACAGAGTTTGGATAAGTCGCTCTCCCGTGTTTTTTAGACGTTTCCAGCATGTGTCGCGAACCTTAAAATTAGACCGAACGCCTCACCAAGACCCAGACTTATCACACATCCGATTCGGAAAAGCTTCCGTCTCATATTAAGTGAAGCAGCTTGCAAGTTCTTAAATCTCGCTATCAAATACACATCAATGATGTTAAGCGATATTTGCGATGCATTAAACGGCAAGCAATGATGCCGCGTTACGCTGAACCGAAGTTCAGTTTGTTTGGATATTACATCGATACCGAATTAAATACTTTTGCAGTTGAGCTCGATGATGGAGTGTTAATTCAAAATCACAAAATATCCAGTGGAGAAATATCGGTCATAACGAAACCGGAAGAAGGACAGGATTTTGTCTCCATAGACGGGAAGCGAACTTACATTAACCTATTTGGAGAAAGCACGAGTAAGCCGATACCCACCACGACACAACCTCCGACCATCACTGGCACAGGGTCAGTATAGCTACAGGAATTGCACCTTTCGCGGGCCTTGCTGCAAAAAGCAATGTTTGTTCTTGTTTTCTGCAGCGAATCGTGACCCAAATTTCAGCACTGTTTGCTATTTGCTTCTTACGGTCGATTGTTAATGTTAACTCTGTGCCTTAAAGGTACGTCATACCTCACAATGAGGCATCGATCCACCAGCCAAACAACAATCGCCCAACGGCATCGACGTTGCCGCCTAGGAGACCTTACAAGAGACCGAGTCATCCTCCCGTAAGGATAGACACTTGCATCGTAGGCGATGATTCAACCTGCGATTCGGCCCAGAACGAAGTATGCAGGACGGAAGAGGGCGTTTCTTCCTGCCATTGCAGACCCGGCTACAACAGACGCAAACACAGGGATACATGTAGACGTAAGTGTAAAAACCATCGTCAATAATTGTCGAAAAGTTAATTTTAACCAAAAAGAGATTTATAATTTACAGGCGTTGTGTCGATGGTGACTTCTTTGAGAGTTGACAAACTGTACGACAGGAAAGTGTTTTGGAAGGAAGCACTGAGAGACCCCGATTCCGAAGAGTACCGACAATTGTCGTATGAGGCCGGTCAAGCTGTAAGTTTATTCTTATTGAAACGCGTTATTTCTCAAAGAGGAGTTCTGTAAATGGAAACGATACTTTGTGTGACAAATCGGTACTGTATTAATCACGCAATGCAATACCTTCCTTTTTGCAGATTCAGTCGGCCATGTCCATGACGCCGTTCAGCGACGATTTCATCAATTCCAAAACCAATTCCATATACTCTCGGAAAAACACCGAAACGAATGAACCAGCCGTGTACATAAACATGACGATTCAGCTGGAAGAAAACTTGGACACCATCAGGCCAGCCGTCAGGCACGATATTCAGAGGCATTTGTTGCGGGTGATACAGAGGAGAAACAACAACGTCGGAAACAGTGCCATTTGGGTGGACAGCCTCCCCGGAAGCATTCTTGCCTTGCAAGGTACGCTGAAAGTCGCGACGAACGGTGTTTGCCCCCACGATCGACTTAATTCACGTTCGTGATCTAATGCGCAGACGTGGATGAATGCAGTTCGGCGGAGCTTCACGATTGCAACCAGCGTGCCACGTGCTCAAACACTTTTGGAAGCTTCAAGTGTCGCTGTCCAGAGGGTTCGCGAGATCCATGGATGGGAAACATTCACCGGGAAGGGCGACACTGCGAAACTTGCTCGTCCGAATTCTGCAACAAGAGAGGAGAATGCCGATTCGAGCAGGGACAACAGATTTGTCAGTGAGTATGCTGCTGCCGGAGGAACGAAGCCAAAGTTAACATATTAACTGAATTCTTCTTCCACCGCAGCTGCACCGGAAGCTTCTACGGTACCCAATGCGAAGTCGATGGAGAGGTTCTGGGCGTTGCCATCGGTGCTTCCGTTGCTGCAGCGATCATAATAATATTAACGTTGATATGTTTGTGCATGTGGAGGTACGTATCACTTGTTCTCACACCCGTTCATTCTGCGGCTTTCGCCGTTAAATTTTTCGAAATTTAAAACATTCTGCCTAAAAACATTTTTTTTTTCTTCAGCCGGAAATGGTCCAGGGAACAGAAATCCGCCGTCGGTGCAGGAATGGGAAGCCCCGTGTTCGGGTACATGGCAAATGGTCCGACGGTGAAAACTCCGAATGTAGGGGGCCCTCCTTATCAAGTATCTGTCGAAGACAGAATAAGATGGGCCCAAATAGCCGACGTTATGGCCCAGGCAAATCACTACGCGGTGAGTTTTTGCTCGTAAGCTTTCTCGCGGAAGAAAAATGATTTTTTTCACATTACCGTTTTTTTGATCATCAGCAGCCCGAACCTGGAAATGGAGGTGCGAGGGCTTCTCTCGGGGCCTATCCCACATTGCCCGCACACACCATCAGCGTTAAAGGGACTTTACCTCTCTCCACCATGCCACCGCCGGTGCCCCTTCCGAGACTGAGCCTGCCAAATAAGGCTCCGCCGCTGAGTGCCTACGGAGGTAGAAAAACCTGATTTTTCTGTCGTTTACCGAAAATTCCGTTCAATTTGTCGAAAGATACATTTTTTTTCATTGCGATTTGTGCGCTGCATTCCACAGCTTTCACTCAACAAGGCAGCATTCATCAAAGATCGGGCGCACTCCGAGCATCTTTGGACACTACAAGTTCCAGCGAAGAAGAGGACCGTGCCGATCTCTTGGGTCGCCACTTCAATGCTCCACGTCCGAAGAGTAGGACCTCCGTAACTGTGAGTGACTCGCGAATGCCCGAAGCGTCTTGTCCACATTTCGTATTTGCATAGTCCATCTAAATTCATCGCCAATCAAATGTTTTCCCTTTTTAGAACCAAAGTGGGATCTACTACGACGTTGACTTCGAAAGATCCGATCCGTATTCGAAGCAAAACACAATTCCGATGAATACTTACACGTTAAATCCGCAACATCAGGTGAGGTCTTTCTTCAGGTGAAAGCCCCCTTTTCAAAGGGCGAAAACAATTGCTCTGTTATATATCCAGTTTGATCACGAAACATCATCGATGAACAAAACGGGGATTTTGGGTTACACAAAGCGAGATCGGATGAATCCAGTAATTCAAATAACCCGCAAAAGGCTGCTTGAAGGAAAGAAAATTCGACGTTTGGATCTGCTTAATGGCAAAAGGCACAAGTCTGTGACTGATTGTGGAAAATTTCGGGGTCTTCCAATTGTCCGGGTATTTTGATAAAAATGAAAAACGCCCGGTTCTCGTACTCGTAAAAGGTTTCGCCGAGCCTGAAAACGCTGATTATGCAACCCATCGAACTTTACTGCACAGCGAAGCAAGAAAGCAAAATTATCTAAACTTTCAGCATGATCTGGAATTGGACAACATATCGTTGTACAAACAACGTCTCCGAAATATTCGGAATGTTGAATCTTCATTCTCCTTAGTGCAGCCCGACAGAGAGTTCGTAATGAATTTTAAATGTTTACACGTACGAGCAATATAAAACGTAATAAATTATTGCAATTACAATTATTTAAAGACACACATCATTTTAATTTAAAAATATACTGATTAATAAATTTCGAATGAAAAACGTCGCTTGAAACTCTGCGATGCAGAAACTTATAAAAACTTTTAAAAATAAGAAAAAAAAATTTCGTTTCTGCGTCTGGAAATTATTTATAAAGGAATGTAAATTAGCTTTAAATTATTTTATGATAAGGTTTATTTTAGATAAAGTGCTATGCAGATAAAAATTAATATTTCGTTAAAACAAAAGGAACTGATTGGTAAAAAAAAAACTATTATTATATATTCTTCGTACAGTTATAAAACTGAAATACAATTTCTGCAATAAAGATGCATGTTATAACGTCAACTGTTTTTAAAATTTTCTTTCAAAAACGATTGGTTTTAATTTTTTTTCCGTGTTAACATCCGACATAAACATCAAGTACTCATGGTGCCTTATAATGAACATCCTAAATGAATATCTGTAAAGATTCGCGGCAGGTTTCATACGTCTGGGAATCCGAAAGGTAAAGTAAAAAAATTTACAAAAACATATTAAGAATAATAATATATTTTGAAATTTAAAATCGATTATAAATAAAATAATTTAGTAGTAATTCACGTGGCAAATGTGCGTAAATAGAAATTATATTTACAAAATTTCAAAGTGTGAATATATATTAAATGAACAACAGGAAATTAGGTTTAAATATTAAAACTTAATTGCGAAATGCAAAAATTTTGATGAAGCCTTTCATTATTCTCTAAAGATGTCCACATAAAAAAGTTTAGAAATTTCGGTCCAAACTGAAAAAAGTTAGCCTGCGAGGACACCCGGAGCAAGTACCTAGTGATTTCGGCTTCTTTTGCTCGGAAATACTTATAATATACTATGATTGTTCCATTTCCAGGTTTTTCGCTAACATAGTTGCGAAGACGACTAGCAACAACAGTCTTTTACGAAGCTGTTGCTTGGGTTGGTCGCTTTGGAGGAATAACATTCTCCGGTTTCTTATTTGTTATTTACATTTGCTAATTAACAATTATTGCTCGTTGGAGGTAAAACAACCACCCAGTCTTTGAAAAGCAAAGCCTTCTGCACGGTTGAGATCATTTCCCACATGCAGCAGCAAAAGCAGCTTACACTAACGAGACCGATGTGTCCAAATGCACAAAGGAGCAATCCGCAGTCGACATTCTCTAGACCCTTTTCCTATGCCTCAATACGTGTTATACAATTGTAAACTCGTATTTTTTCTGAGATCGATGCATACAAATTCTGCGCATATGTCAGATTTTTTTATTTTTAAACTGGCAAAATATTTAAACCCAATTTTATGGTAAAGAAAGAATTTTCATACATTACAGAAAGGGAACAGATTCTTTATTCTTGCAATTCTGCCAATTTCAACTATCGGATGCATTTTTAGTAACGTTTCAAATATTCGTGAAAGCTCGTTTACGTAAAGAGCAGCTGAACCATATATACCAATCTAATATTTTTCCGATTCGACCGTGTACTACAGCACCGCAAATTATTGAAGAATGAATATTTTTCGTAATTTTATTTATGATACAAATAAATATTCTTACATATTTAAGATTCAAGCTCAAACAGTACTACATTTCCACTTTCCTCGCTTTAACACGATAGTCTCTAGTTCATAATTTGATATAACAATGAAATGCATTTGCATAAATCGATCACATTTCAAAATACATACACGCTGTGCAATCGATGGATAAAAAGGTTTTTTTTTTTAAACACAATGGTAAATTGCAGAACCGTGAAATTTGACTGTAAAAAGAATTAAACCTGAAAGATAAAAGAAAGATCTCGTAAAGTTGATCAGTTTTAAACTTAAAAACAAATTCAAAAGCGTAAAGCGAATTAACGACTTGTTTTATTCGAAGAGAATTATTGATTCGAAAGAAATGAAGAACAAGATTGTGGAAAGATATTCCGCGGGTCTTTTGAAATATGCAACAGCATTGGGTTTTCGGACGCTGACTCCACCGGGCAGTTCCACCATCTATTTTATTCCGTAAAATTCAGGTGTGCAATCATCTAGTCCAGTGAACTGATGCTGTAAAACATGGAAAAAACGAAACATTCACAAACATGAAAAACAACAAACTGTAATATATTGTGATGAATAAGGAATGGCCAAGATAAATCCTAAAATACATATTTGAATGTCTGCATGTTTTGACATGCGTTGCCTGAAAAGATGAAACAGACTTGGTTATAAAAGCAACAGTGGAATGATTAAAGGAAAATGTGCTGAAATTGGGATTCTTAAATAAAATGTCCATAATCTAAGTTTCCAGCGCATAGAAATTTTAAAGCATTGCAATAAAAATGAAACATTATTTGTTGAAACTACCTCGGAAAGAAGATGAAGCACATAACATCAATGTATTTGAATATTTCATTTCGTCCGAAGATTATAATACATCTCCATGCATCTAAACCTAACGTCTTAAACAGAGAGCATTTAAAGAGATTTTGAAATAATTGATTTAATTTTAAAGGCCCAAAATCGGACCAAATGAGTTTGGCAGCATTGCAGTCTTACATTTTATTTATAATTTGAAAAAAGTTCGAACACTGAAAGAAATTTTCAAGTTTTCATCCTTCTATGCAGCACCTTCAATTTTTAATGTGATAATATCTTAAATTATTAATTTTAATTTAACAATAATTTTAAAATAGTAAGAACCAAAAAGGATCGTCGAATTAAGACTACAGTATACATATTTAGCAAAAAAATTATCTGTACAACAATCCTAATTTAAAATACATAAATGCTTTTTAAAAATCATGCTTATAGACGCGTTATTTCACAAACCCGTGTTTCAAATAGAAAACAGATTCGAAATCTGTTATAATGAAATGATCACACAAAACGCAAATTTTATTTCCACAAATATCTGAGCATTGTTTTCACCAGAGTTGCTCTAAAAAAAATTTTTTTTTCGTTTCGGAAGTTGTATTTTGCGGGCTGTTTTACATGTCTATCGTTCTTAATATGACAGTGATATCGCTGTCATATTAATATTGATAATACTTATAACATAATATATGTTACATATCATAATAATATATTCGTAACTATTTATTATATGATGGATACTAGCTTCAGCCTAATATTTCTGTTACAATACCTATTTTTTCGCCAAATACATCTTCCGATAGCATGTGACAAGATATCCATCGAATTTTCTGAGTTATGTATATATAAAATACGATTGCGATTACATACAATCAAATTAAAGAAACTAAACAACTGATAATCGAACATGCAAAATACATTATAATAATATAATTATATCGTTTGCAATAAAATTGGTAATTCTAATGGAAGAAATTTTTCCATTTCAAATGATACGCGCCATTTGGAATTTTAATTGACTTGAATAATTAAAAAAATTTGAAAGTGACTGCTTTGTTTACTATTTTTCATGTAACACAATCAAGTGGCTTTTAATACAGGTCCAACACGGTCCTTTTATTTTATGCAGAATAAAAACATTCGATGATTACAATTTTTAATTCTTGACTTAAAATATCAGTTTTATAATTTTTGTGCAGAATAAAAACAGGATTGTAAAACATTTTAAGCCTTCAAATTAACAAGTTGTGAATAAAAATTAATTAGTCACAAAAAATTTCTTTTTCACAATGGTAACAGCTTCAAGAAATTGTACTTTTAATAGAGAATTTTGGCATATTTTAAAAAAATTGACTAAGCAACAGTTCTTTTGGTCTTAGGTAGTACTTCACACCGAGTAAAATAATACTACTCATCCTTTTGTTATATTCCACCACTAAGCAGAAGGACACTTGAGAAGAAAAGAAAATTAAGAAACATAAAAAAAAAAAGTGTACCTATTGAGCATTATTGCTCTCATATTTAAACATTATCTTAAATTTTTAATAGGATACATTCATGACCCTGGATAAATATCTGGTCTTTCAACAGAGGCCAATAACTAAAAATCTTACTTTTCATTAGCAACTACAACATATGAATAATATCTTACAAAAAGCGTAGCCATTTTCATATACGAATAAAAAATCTAGGTTTATAATAATAAAAAACAAAGAATTAAATATACATTTATAGTAAAATTATTTATCAGGTTTTATAATTTCAAATATTTTAAAAAGATAAAAAATCAATTTTCATATTAAAATATAATTAACAATGAAATAAAAATTAAATCAGTGAATGATAATTCCTTTAATATAAATGTATGCAATTATATAAATCTAGGCCATCCTTATTCTTAATTTACATTTCAAGTTTAACTGCATTAAATCGTAGATAAAACTATATTGAGTAAAGCAAGAAAAAGTAAGAAACTAAGAATGGCCTCAACAAAAAATTCTGCTAAATTTTTACTTTTACCATTTTTTTAAATGAGCATTAACAGGAGATTTACGACTACTATAAGCATTCATATATTTTTTTAATTTACATTAAAATGAAAGTTAATGAGTAAAATAAAAAAATTTATTAACACATTTTAATAAAATGGTAAATGTTTGTCCTTATTTAATTGTAAGATTAACCACCAAAACTTATTACAAAATATTTATTAGATATTATTAAAGAATTATTATCCACCATATCAAAGGCGAAGTTCTAAAGAAACAGATAAATTTGTGATATCCAGATATTGCAAATAAAACTTCTAGGATTCGTTTACAGAAAAAGCCTTTCTGATTGTAAAAATATTTAACTTTTACACAAATGTAAATGTTATGATTTTAAATTGATTCACATTTGTATAAATGCATTCCAAGTAGAGTAAAAAAATATCATAAAAATTCATAATGACATCAACATAAAAGGCACCATTCCAACATTAAACCCAAACCCAAAAATTCTCATAAAATCTGAACTCATTTGCCTTATGGTAACATTTCCAATCCCAAATATTCAATCTGAAATTTTAAAAGTTTTACTTCAAAAAAACTATACTGATGAGACTTTATACTAAATGCTTCATTTAAGTAGAATAAAAATTCTAAATATTTTAGAAAATATCAGGACAGATTTGAATAATACAGATTAACTTATTGTAAAAACAATTTAATTCTACTCTATTTGAAATAATTCGCCTATATCAATAAAAATAATTCAATTGTTCAACAAATTTTTTAAATAATATGTATTGCATCAGAGTCTTTGCATTCGGAACAAAATTTATAAAAATAAAATAAAATTGTTTATCAAGAAATAAGTTAAAACATCAACTTCGATTATTACAGACAATTTAACGAACTATTGTATACTAAAATAACAATAATAATAATAATGTACTCAAATTATGTTCTTTATAAAAAGAGGCAAGAACCATTATTTTTTCATTTCTAAATTCGTTGCAACTCCATTTAGACTTTATTATTTAAAGTTAATGCCGCAAGCATTTTCAAAATATCAGTTACTTTTAAATTACTTATGAGAATTTCGGAAACATTCATAACTTTTTTAAACCGTTAAAAATGATTATATTTGCAAAATATTTAATGGTATCTGCAGTGTAATAGGAATAATATATGAAGTGGAAAACTTAAATCACAGTAACTCTATTAGTTTTCTTATTTTCCCACTGAAAAATCTAAATACCAAAAAGATATAATTTGCAGCAATTACAATAAATTTTTTTGAAAATAATTATGAAAAAGCAGCTATATACTAAAACTATAGTAAAAATCACAATTTTCGAACCATATTAACATTTATTTTGTGTCATTCTTTATGCTGAATATTTCAACTGAATGACTTAGGAGATGACTCATT